>PVLA01009708.1:0-71865 GCA_004027455.1 Hydrochoerus hydrochaeris | reverse complement strand
ATGTTTGAGTGTGTAAAATAGATGACCATATTGCTGAATCTTTGTTGGATCTTTGAGCAGAACTGTTTGTAGTCTGACTGTTTGAATATTTACTATGTACCCTTTAACTTTGTAACTTGAACAACTACATCCAGGATGACAGTATGTAATTTATAAATTACTGATTTCTTAGTGGGGCTTTTTCTCATTCTCCTTTTTCCTTCTTTCTTTTAGAATTCTGTATTGTTGCTGCCCTTTTTTCTGTTTTGTTTCTTTTTCTCTTCTCTTTAAATAAAATTTTTGATCAGCGATTTTTGAACTCTGCATCATGTTGGAACTTTGGGCACTGGGAGAACAGGCAGCCTACGGGCCACCCTGGTAAGCAGCTGGTGCCCTGCCGGTGCGCGGACTAAGAATCAGACATTGGTCTATCCCCGCCCCCCTTAGCAAGTAGGCACTGGCGGTCTGAGTATCGTTTTAGAGGATGAATGTATACAGCTTGACAAGTAAGGGGGATTTCCTTCTACCATCTCTTTGAAGGCAAATATTTTTATCACTGTTTTGCTCAGTTTTGATTAATGGTACTGCTTTATTCAATATTCTGTTTTTAAAAGTTTGCTATTTCCTTCCATTTTCCTCTATTTGACTGAAAGAACAGCTAATGTGAACAAAATGGGCTGTACTATTGAGCCCATTGCTTTGTGTCCTGGAGACCTGCTCTGAGGTTCTGTGATAGTTTTATTGCAGTGGGATCGCATCGGTTTGTTCTGTCTTGTTCTGCTGTATTTTGCTACCTTCAAAAAAAAAAAAGTAGATAAGAAAGTAACAAAATACGTCTAAAAATCTCCCAATTCCACCAAAGCTGATCCATGGATCATGGATGAGGAGAAACTCAAAAACAAGGCAACAGAATTATATAAGCAGATTAAAAGTATATAACAACAACAGCACAAGTCAGTAAGGTACTGAGCAACCTGAAACAGGATACAACTAAGCAGATAATGGACTTAAAATGTAAAAAGAAGAAAAGAAAGTGCTCTAGAGGATATGGCTGCATGTATGTTTGAGTGTGTAGGGTTGAAAACCATGTTGCTAAGTTGTTACTGGATCATTGAACTTCTTTGCAGTCTCACTGTTTGAATGTCCACATTGTATGCTTTAATTTTGTAGCTTTAACAACTAGGTCTAAGAAGACAGTATGTAATTTATCAACTAGTGATTTCTTACTGCTTTTTTTTTTCTGAGATTCTGTATTGTTTCTACCCTTTTTCTGTTTTGTTTTGTTTTTTTTTTCTCTTTAAATAAAATTTTTTAAAAAAGCAAAAGGAGGAAAAGAAAGTGCTCTAAAGAATATAATTGCATGTATATTTAAGTGTGTAGGCTTGATAACCATGTTGCTAGTTTTTTTGTTGGATCGTTGAACAGAACTGTTTGCAGCCTCACTGTTTGAGTGTCCACTTTGTATGCTTTAATTTTGTAACTTGAACAACTATATCTAAGAAGACAATATGTAATTTATCAAGTAGTGATTTCTTACTGTTTATTTTTTTGAAATTCGGTATTGTTTCTACCCTTTTTTGTTTTGTTTTTTTCTCTTTAAATAAAATTTAAAATAAATAAATAAATAAAAATTTTAAAATGTATAATTGCTATTGTAAAAAAAGAGGAAATAAGAAGCGCTATAAAAGATATATCTGCATGTATGTTTAGGTGTGTGGGATTGATGACCATATTTCTAGGTTCTTGTTGGATTGTTGAACAGATCTGTTTGCACTCTCACTGCTTGAGTGTCTACTTTGTGTGCTTTAATTCTGTAACCTGAATAACTATTTCTAAAAAAACAATATGTACTTTATCAACTAGTGATTTCTTACTGTTTATCTTCTTTTCTTGAAATTCTGTAATATTTCTACCTTTTTCCTGTTTTTTTTTTCTCTTTAAATAAAACAAAGAAGATCACTGCAAGAGATTTTGAAAGTTATAGGGTGATCAAAAAATTTTTTTATATCTAGGCAAATCAAAAGCGAGGAATTATTAATTCTAAGAAAAACAAAAGGAAAGAAGAGAAATATCATTGTAGTATGCTACAACATTCATCTGTGAACATTTTTATAACAGTGTAAACACAGAACAATATTTAACCTGAAGTAGTAAGACAATGAAAGATGGAAAGTAGAGTGGACATTACTGAAGTTATTATAATGTAAACCTCATGAGGATTTCTTGTAAGTTGAGAGCATCTTTCTGCATTTTAATGGCCCACTTTTAACTTCTTACTCTGGCCTGTCTTCATTTCTTTTTATCAGTTTTTTTCTCTGGTTTGTTGTACTTTCCTGATTTCCAGGATTCTTTCCATATCAAAAAGGTTAAGGAATTCTCTATGAGTGGCAATTTTTTGGGGCATTTAAAAAATTTATCTGTTGACTTTATATGGTGCTTTAGCCATATGGTAGTTTTGTATTTTTAACTCAATGTAATGTATTTACGTTTTATTTTACAACCCTGAAATTTTTCATTATTGTCATAAAATATTCTCTAAGGTCACAAAATAACACCATTCCTTAATTCTTTTATGGTCTCATTTATTCTTTGCAGTTGCACTTTTAAAAATGTATGGTATGAAATATAAATACAGCTTTACTTTTCTCCAAGTGGTTGTTCAACACTTTCAGAGAAAAATATTTACATTTCTGAGATACCACCGCTATCATTTACTAGGTTCCCATGTGTTTTCACACTTACTTCAGTTCTAACAGTCTCATTCTGTTAGTCCATCTGTCCATCAATGAGCCAGAAACACATTGTTCTAGTATATATATATTTGCAGGACTGGAGACTGAAGTCAGCTGCTTCACACTAAATTACACCCCTAGCCAATTTATCTTTTATTTTGTAGCAGAATCTTGCCAAGTCGCTAAAGTGCCTTGGCTAGGTCAAACTTGCAATCTTCCTGCTTCAGCCTTCCAGAGTACTGGAATTACAATCCTGTGCCACTAGGTCTGGCTTTTCCCATACTTTCAATTCTTGGTATGGTTAGATAGTCTCAAAAATTTCTTGGCTCTTTTGCTTGTTTATTTTTCTGAGTGAAGTTCAGAACCAATTTGTCTAATTCTAGGAAAAGAAAATCCTGTTTGCTGTTAGTAACTTCTATTGGAATTAAACTGTTTGCTGTTAGTAATTTCTATTGGAATTTTGTAAATTAATTTAGGGGAAATAACTAATTTCTATGGAATTAAACTAATCTTGTAAATTAATTTAGGGGATATAACTAATAAGATATTGAATGTCCCCATGCAAAGACACAATATGTTATTATGAAACGATTACAATTATTTAAAAGATGTAATACTTTGAATATCTATGTACTTACATACCAAATGTTTGTTTGTTTGTTTGTTTTTTGTCTTTCTGAGACAGCGTCCCACTATGCACTTCAGGTTGGCCTTGGGCTCACTTTGTAGCCCAGGCTGATTTCAAACTTGCACCAATCCTCCTACTGTAGCCACCAGAGTACTGGGATTACAGGAGTGCACAACCCGCCCGGCTTCAATATGGTTTTGATATAGAGAAATACACAACATATAAATAGAGACAAACAGAAGCACATTAACAAGAGATTTTAAACCAGTGTACTTGGTCCAAGACAAATCAAGTAGACAAAATTAACAAAGAATATAAAGACCTAAAATAACCGATAAAGTAGATGCAGATGGAACTCTGTATCCCAACAACCCCAAGCACATCTTCACAACAGCAATGCTCATTTATGGTAACTGACCCCATAGTAGCCACCAGAATAGCTCAATACCAAGAAGTAGAAATAATACAATATTTTCCAATAACATTGCAATAACATTACAAATTAATAACATCAGAAAAATTTGGAGTAAAAAAAAAAAAAACCTCCCAGACTTTATGGCAAATCCTTGTTACTTAAATTGTAGTCCATAGGTAGCAGCGCTGGCACTTCTTGTGAGCTAGTTAGAAACACAGAAAAGTGAGCGGCCCACATCTACTGAGTGGTTCCCTGCAATCGGCAACACCCAGGGATGAGCAAGGCATGTGTATCTACCCAGCGCTTCTAGAAAACAGCAATTAAAATGTACCTCAGAACTAGTGAACACACGCAGACTGGAACCGAGAAAGAGAACTAACCTGAAAAGTTTATGTCATAAGATTAAAGCAAATAAAATCAATTCATTAGCTATACAATTCAAAACATTAGAGGAAACACACAAAATAAACTGCAAAAAGTTAGAAAAATGGGGAATTAACAAGTTAAAGTATCTCTTTAAAAATGAGAAAAGTAAACTAATAAGGAAAAAAAATTAAGCAAGCAGAAAAGGAGAAAGCACAAGCACAAAAGAAGCCAAAGCCAGTAACACTATAAATTCATTTTCTAAATGAGACTATTTGCACAGTTCTGTGCCAGTAAATTTTAAACATACGACTGTAAATGAAATTTTAAAATTTAGTTGAAGTAATTTTCTTGGAAGCTATAATTCATTAAAACAAATCCCAGAAGAAGCACAAAAATTGTACAGATCAAAGTTATATGGGTTAATTAATAAGGACTATTCTTGAAGGATAAGCCTCTGTCAACTCACAGGATATACACTGGCCCAAATATTGTTGTTTTTTTTTTCCATAAGAATTCCACCATATTTCTAAAGACTAAATTAAGATATATAAAAAGAAGAAAAACTCCAAATTAGTTTTTATAAAATGAGGATAATATTGACACCAATACCTGATAAAAGTAGTACAGAAAAGAAAAACTCCATATCAATCTCACCTTCAAATATATATATTAATATTTCAAATATAATAACAGCAATTAGAATCAAGTAGTTCATTAAAGGACTAGTAAGACCAAGAACAATTATTCCAGAAATACCAGGATTGTTTAGTGTTAGGAATAACATTTATATAATTCAAAATAATAATATAATAATAACAGATTCTGAGAATAAATGTCCAACAAATTGGTGAGGAAAAGGCAAGGTGGCCTATCCTTAAAAGCCTTTTAAGGAAAGAAATTAATCCTAAATTAGGAACATGATAAAATGCCTATTATTACATTTTCCACTTAACGTTGTTCTGGAGATGTGAGCTGCTCTTGTTGAGCTGAAGGAAGATGCCTTAGGAAAAAACACTGGAAAGAAGAATGCTAAATTGTTTCTCTTTGTGGATGATATGATTTCTATCTGGAAAGTGTAGAATTAACTGAAAACCTTTACAAACAAAAACAGACTGCAGTGAATAAATGAGCTATAAAAATTAACATGTAGAAATCCATATCTTTCATGTATAATAACTGCAATGAGTTAGAGATATAACAGTTTTGTTAACAGTAACAACAAAATATTAAATACTTAAGTGTAAACTTTAAGAAATATGTAGCTTACACTAGGAAAAGTTTAAAATGACCCTGAAATATACTGAAGTGGATGTGGATTCTCTGTTGAAGAAATTTTTGTCTTGGTTTGAGCAATGGACTACTAAATGCCTATGATTACCGAATTGTGGTTTAGGAATGATTGTGTGACCCAAAGCTGGCCACTAAGAAAGACACTATCTGCTGATCTAAGAAAGTTTCTCCCTCTTACAAGGATCTCCAAGGAAGCAGCCTTCTCTTCCTTCTCCAGATCTTGGTGTATCTGGGTAATGGTATCTGAAGCTGCTGCAGTTATTTGGAAGCTCTGAAAGGCAAGTGGAGATCAGGACCAGCTTCTTGGTGACAATCTTGAGGCCCTTTTTATGCCATGCTTGGGGCCACAGCCCGTGGACTCCCTGGTACATTAAGTAACAAGTTTCCTTGAGTTTCAGTCCACTTAAAGTGGGGATCTCTGACACACTCTAGCTAGCACTGTCTACCTATTACTGCTCCAGGACCACTTTGAATTATTGTCACTTTAGAATGTTTTGATACAGAGCGCTCTTGTCTGGGGTGAGGAGATAATTCCTTTACTTCCTTAATTTCTTCCTTAAGTGAGTTAACCAGATGGTTCCCAATGAGTCAACTTTAGTCACCTAAACTTCTTAAACAATTTTCATTTCAATGACTTTCAAATTTCCCAAAGAACAAATACACATTTCATCATAACATACATATTTAAACTTCTAGGTATGCTTTATCCACTTTTCTTCTTTTTTTCATTTTTGTTATAGGAATTTAAAACTGGATTTCTAGCAGTTGAACTATTTTGATTTTTTACAAAGCAATCTTCCTGAGATTTATTTCTATTAATTTTATGCTACTGATTCATTTACTTTTTGCTTTTTAAAATTTTATTTCTTTCTCCTTTCTTGAATACTTTTTCTTTTCTCCATTTTTAGGTAAAATGATATCTTTTATTGCTTTTACTTTAAAAAAATAAATTTCATACTCAGGTTGAGAGCAACCATACACATATCCCCTAATTTAAAACATTAAATTAAACATTCTGCTTCTCATCACTTTATAATTAGCTGTTCTCATACCCTTGGTTGCCTCCTTAATACAATAATTATTCAAAAGCATACACCTAAAACTTTAAAAATCTTTTATTATTTTTTGAAATCTTTTATTATTAACGTCTAATGTTCTATTTTTTTTGAAAATATGGATTGCATTACTCACCTTTCTGACTTAGATTTTTTTGTTGTTTTCCTCATGGTTATTTTGGATGAAGATTTTTTTTAAAATCCTGTTATCATTTAGAAAGGAGACGCATTTTGCATTGCAAATACAATATGTATTACGAACAAATGATAATCTTATAAAATAAATTTTGAAACCAATATTAATTCTACTTTGTTAATCATATGATTCCAATCTTTTATATCATTATTTTAGGATTTTTATATGATGACCAATATGAAAATTTGAGAAATTTGTATTGGGAAATTCCAGAAGGTAGAACCCATAATGAGGCATAATAGTAATGAAGTGAATACACGTGAACATGGATTTATTTGTTGCAGGGCATCGCTGCCGGCGGAAGGAGGCTTGTGATGGTAGAGGAGCACAAAGCCTCATGACTGACCCTTGTTGGACCACCTTGCTGAGAGCACAGAGGAGCTGCTCAATAGCTGTCTCTTCCAGGAAAAATGGCTTCTCCTCAAAAATGCTGGGTTGAAATGGGCACAGCAGAGGCAGTAAAACCAGTGGAGAGGCAGAGTAGGTAAGTTGCATCTGGGGTCATCTTGGACGGCTGCTGAGCTGATGCTCTACATTGTAGGAGAGGGCATGAGAATTGCTTTATATCTCTGCATTTATAGAAATGATTTAGCTTGAGCTCTTCAGATTTATGTTTTTCCTCAAGGTCCCAAAACGGGATATTGCTTTTGGGTATTTTGTTTTTGTTTTGGGTCATGTGATGTCCTCTAGTACTTTGGGACTCTGCCACCAAGAAGGCCACCACTGGCTGTGACTCTTTGATCTTGGACCTCCAAGATCATCAGCCAACATAAACCTCTTCTTTATAACTCATTTGGTCTCTGACATTAGCGAAAGAAAATGGACTAACTCTAGGCATGTGCTCTACTGCAACCAGAGTTCCTATCGGGACCACACTCCATCTCCCCATGGGGGACAGGACACTCTCCCTTCCCACCCTGTCTCACCGCCCCAGCTCCCTGCTGCTGTTCTCTGCACCTTCCAAATTCATTGCTTGCTCTTGAAAACGTGTCTCAAAGTCTTCTTGTGAGAAAAGCCAAATTAAGACAAATAGTAATTTTTATTATTTGTTTTAGCCTCATCAATCTTGGTAAAAAGCACTGCTGCAAGTGGAAGGTGAGAAATGCCCAAGCTAAGAAGCCATGCGTGGCTGGCTCCAGAGTAGCCGAAGACGTCACGCAAACTGTTTATCACAGCGTGCTTCATCTGACTGCAGAGATGTGATTCAGCAAATCCTTGGAGCGTGGAGGGGCTATTGTTCTGTTCCAGCCCTGACTGCAGTCTGCTGGCTGTTCTGAGATCACTGAGCATACATAATATTAAATGACAACTCCTCCTGCAGGTGAAGCTTGGGGTCTTCTTCCTAGGCCAACCAATGAGAAGATAGTCCTAGGTCAACTAGGGGCAGAATCCAGCCATGGGGGGCACATTGGAACAAAGATAAGTTTGTTTCAAGTACAATCCTTGTTCTCTTCAGGGAGGCAGGAACTAGATTACAAGTCATATACTGATTATAACAGTAACACCACCAACAATAATAATGACCAGAAGTGGTACAGTAGTTCTTTGATCCTCCTCCAGAAACCCTTATCTGAGGGTCTCTTCTTCGCCGTGTGCTCCTCTTCTCAAATCCCACACTGCTCTCTCATACCAAGTCTTTGGCACATTTAGTTGTGATGAATATTTTGTTTATCTACCTCCCAAGTAGAGAATTTAGTGATTAATAATTCATTCATTGAAAGCAATAATTTTATCTTTCAGTGCTGTATCCTTGGCAAAGAGCATGACACTTACAGGCATAAACACACCACTAAAAAAACTGTCACATTTATAAGGAATAAGAAGAGACCCCCCTAGACAAGAAAGGGCAAATATTTGGGTAACAGTACAAAACATTTCTTAAAGTCTCATGATTAAAAACAAAATCAATTATCAATAAAAGTTAAAAATTTTACAAATGTCACATTTTTTATTCAGAGAAATTGCCATTCATGTGGAAAGACGAGGCCAATTTTAAAAGTTAAGAGACTTGAAAATGTGCTTGCCAGAAAACCTTTGAAAAACATTTTAGATTGTGTGCTACATAACAGAACTGTCAGGCAAAATATAAGCACATAAAACAATATGATATCATATACAGATTTATAATAAAAATAAAAGCAGACATGTTTAAATGTTGCTGTAAACCTAGCTTATAAAGCAGCATAAAGACAGATTTGAAATTGTCTAGATAGTGGTAAAACACTAATGTTTGTTAGATGTTAATCAGAAATAAGTGCTATGATTTTAAAGGTGGATCTAATTAAGCCAATAAAAGGGAAAACGAAATGATAAAAATACTGGGTTGGTCAAAAATAAGGTAAGAAAAGTTAAAAGAGGAACAAACTGAAGTAGGCTAATTAGAACATTAATTGCAGGATTGAATATTTAACCCCAAATATATCATTACACATTAATATGTAGAGATGACATCCAGTTAAAAGATAAAGATGAAATTAGATAAAAATATATTTATTGCTTATGAGAAACATATTTAAGTATAAAGATACAAAAAGATTAAAAGGAAGAAGATAATAAAATATAATCATCCATACTGTAAATAAAGTACAGAGGATATGGGTGTGTGATAATTGCATAAAACAGACTTTAAGACTATGACTATTACTAGTGGTAAAGAATATTTCAGCCAGGTGCGGTGGTGCATGCCTGTAATCCCAGCACTCAGGGGGCTGAGGTAGGAGGATTGCATGAGTTTGAGGTCAAGCTGGGCTACAAAATAAGTTCAAGGCCTTGCTGAACTATATAGCAAGATCCTGCCTCAGAAAAAGAAAGAGGAATTAATATTTCATAATGATAAGAATGATAGGAATCAATCTAATGGAGCAATAAAATAATATTACAGTTCTATTTGGGTAATAGCACAACTTCAAACTATCTAAAACAAATATTGACAGTACTAAAAGAAGAAATGAAAAATCCATAATTATGTGGGAGATTTTAGCACAGTGCTGCATTCTCCAGTTGTGAATATATATTCCTTTTCAAGTGCACATAGAATATTTGTCAACATTGACTATATTTAGGGGTATAAAACAATTTCAGCAAAATTCACAATACAAATATCTTTGAAAAGTACAGCCCCTAAGCACAGAGACATTAAACCAGAAAACACTAATATTCGGACAGGTGGTTGGATGTGAAGTGGAAGATGGAGAAACGGGGAGCACTGGCTAGACTGCACTACAGAGGAGTCATAAGGGAAAACAACAGCTTCTCACAGATGGGAGTCCAAGAACCGTGCTCGGTACCTGGAACACAGTGCGTCTGGAAGTAAGGGGTGTAGTAGAGGAACTGAATCAACTTACAATTTTGTTACCACTGAGAAGTATTAGCTGTGCCTCCACATTGTTGAAATTACTATCAGTAAGTTCTCTTTCCACCATAAAGCAAATCTTTGGTCTATTTGATTTCTGTTTGTCAAACAGAAAGCATCATCACATTTGAATCCTCTTAATTTTCTAAGCTTGTTCCTGCTGAATATCTCCTACATCACCAGTCTGCAGCCTTCTAAGCTCCTTGATTTTAAGCTTCTAAAAATAAATAAATGTGCCTTCCTCATGTGGAAGAGTTTTTCAATAAAGATCTTAAGAACCAATTGTTACTTGAGTTCTTGAGGAATTTCAGAATACTTCTGTATTAGTCAGCTTTTTCATTGTTGAGACCAAACACCTGACAGCCACTAACCCTAAGCATTCAAGTCAGGAACAGCATAGTAGAAAAGCATAGAGAATTTAGCTCAGTGGCATAAGGGCTTGCCTGGCAAGTGTGAGGTTGTGAGTTTGATCCCTGGTACAAAGAAAGAAAGAAGAAAGACAGGGAGAGAGAGAGAGAGAGACAGAGACAGAGAGAGATAGAGACAGAGAGAGACAGAGAGAGAGATGACACACAGAGAGAGAGACAGACAGAGAGAGAGAGAGAAAGAAGGAAAAGCATGGAGAAGCAAATGCTTTTTCTCCCACCTCATGGCAGCCAGAAAGCCGAGCACAGGGAGAGGGTGCCAGTGAGAGATACACCCTCCAAAGGTGCTGTCCCATTGACCCCTCCCCACCAAGGAGGCCCCATCTGTGACAGTGCTTTCAGCTGCAGCCATCAGTGGATTAATTCACTGATAACTATAGCATCCCCCAATCCAATCCTTCTCCAAGAGCCTCCTAATCCAGTCAACTTGGCAATTAAGCTTTACTGTAACATTCCACCCCTTGTTAACTTGACACATTTCCTTACACCAAACAAAAGGACCATAATTCCCTACATGATACAACCATCCTTCATACAACCAAAAGTGCACTAATCTTTCCCCCAAATCTCAGCAGTGTCAGCACTGCTCTAGCATCTAAATCCAAACTGTCTTTTGAGACTCAAGGCAAACTGTTAGCCTTGAATCCTGTTAAAAATAAGAGGCAGATTTTGTATTCCCAGGGTACAGAGTAAATACTCCCACTTCAAAAGGGAGGAATGAGGTGAGAAAAGGATCAGACCAAAGTAAAGTCAAACTGCAGCAAGGCAAACATTAAGCCCTATAGCTCTGTATATGGCATCTGTGGCATATGGTGACAAAATGTGAATTCCAGAGGACTGAGGAGGTTGACCCCTATAGCCTTGCTGCTTGTAGCCCACACAGCTTCTCTCTTGGGCTGGCTCTGCTCACTGCCTATGGCTTTCCTTAGCAGACCTTCCACGTTCCTGGCATATCTAACTTCAGGGGTCTCTACTATGTCTTTGGCTTCACTCCAATATATACATCTCCTTCTCAGAGGCACATGGCCTGGCCTCCCAGGTCTTTAAAATCTGGGTGGAAGCCTCACTGACTGTAAAACTTTTACATTCACTCAGCATGCCTGAAAAACCAGCATCATGTAGATGGCACCAAGGTCTACTGCCTGTACAAGCAGTAGCCAAGCCCTTCTGGACCATGGTTGTAGTAGACTTGGAGTGTTTGGATGACTGAGCCTGGTGAAATGAATCCCTGGGAACCAATTCCCTAGGCAGCTCTTCCCAAGCAAGGAGCCCAGGTATAGATGATTTTCTGGATTTCTGCAGCATCTATTGTGATTTCACTCTTTTCATTCCTAATTGCATGGATTTGAGTCTTTCCTTTTTTTGATAAGGTTGGCTAAGTGTTTCTCAATTTTATTTAATCTTTCAGAGAGCCAACGCTTCAATTCAAATTTCCTTTTCAAATAAAATATTTACACTTTTGAACAGTTGAGCCTATGGTGGGTGGGTCTTGCTGATTCTGGAGATCACCTCACAGCATCTTTCCTTTTGTATTGGAGCAGAGTACCTGGTTTCTTTTTAACGGTGCTAATTTAATCAGTAGCCAGACTTCCTGTGACTCCAACTTTATGTATGGGTCATTTCTGGCCAAAAATTTAAGTTCTTCTTATCTTTCTAGTCTGCTTTTTTCACTCTTGATTCTCACTACAAAGCTGGCTAAAAGCAACAAGCAGCACATAAGCCACAGCCTGAACTTTAGAGTGCCTTGAAATCTTCTCTCCCAGAGCTATTAGTTTGGCATGCTTAAATTTAGCCTCACACAAAGTCTCAAGACATGGACAAAACACAGACTTTTTATTTTTACTAGAGTGTATTGTGTATGGCCTCTGGTCCAATTCCTGTCAGAGTCCTCATTCTTCACTGAAGTCTCATGAACTGGGCTTCAATGATCATTCTCATCAGTATTTTGGTCTGAGCTCAAACCAGAATCACCCATCAGGCTGTTTTTACAGCATTTTAGGCTGCCTCTAACCTGATTCTCTTAATATTTCTTTTTCTTTTATTTTAAAGAGAATAAAACAAAATAAAGCAAAGCAAAACAAAACAAAACAGATCAAATAAGAGCAAAACTATGCAAATAACACAGGACTTCAAAACAAGTCAACAAGAAATCAACAGGGGCTCCCATAATGTTTCTTGCTTTCTTTGAAATAGTTGTGTATATCTTCATACACAGGAAGTTAATACAAAACAAAATAGTGTAAAAGCAATCAAAACAAAAGAATGAGAGCCTTATGAGTCTTCAAAACCAGACAATAGGAAATCAATAATGGCTACCATAATGTCTCTTGTTTTCTTCAAAATAGCTGCCATACCTTCACACATATTGAAATTAAATAATAGAAAACAGACTAAAACCAATCAAAACCAAGAATAAAAGTATTTTTAGACTTAAAAACCAAATGGTAGGAAATCATCAGTGGCTACCATGATGTCTCATTTTCTTCAATATAGCTTTTCATACCATCACACATATTAAAATCAATTCTTGTAAACTCTTTAGGTGAAGTTGTAGGCATATACAAGCCTATACATGTATATCTATCCTTTCTGTATTAGAGGGAAAAACAAAACAAAACACAAGATAAGAAAAATAAGAAGCAAAAGTCAAATAAATAACTAAAAAAGAACAACTACTTCTAAGATAACAATATGTAATTTATCAATTAGCGCTCCAGTGCAGGCCTGGGAAAAGTTTGGGACTGTCGATCCCCATTGCTGGGGGCCTGCCCAGCCCTCTAGGACACTGGACTAGGCTCCAGAGATTCCACAGGCTTGAGTGGACTGTGCCCAGCAACCTTCATTCAACCAGGGGAGCCAGGCCCACCAAAGGGGGAGCCAAGCCTGGGCCACTGCCACAAGGTGAGTTGTAGTTCTCCCTGGTGCAGGCCTGGGAAAAGTTTGGGACCATCAATCCCAGTAACTGGGTGCCTGCCCATCCCCCTAGGACACTGGACTAGGCTCTAGCGGTTCCGCTGGCTTGAGTGGACCATGCCCAGTGACCTTCATTCAACCAGGGCAACCAGGCCCACCGTGTGAGGGGAGCCAAAGCCACATGAGTCCCAATAGTGGAGGGCACAGGAGGTGATTTCCAACACATCCAGGGAAAGCTTTGGAACATTGCTGGAAACACGAAAATATAGGAAAATGACAGAACGAAGGACCAAAATGCAATCTCAAACCTCCAGCCCATCCCAAGAAAGGATAGGAGCCATGTACATAGAAGAAAATATTAGCTATACCTGAAATGCCTGAAATGATATCAACTGAAATAAAGAAGCAAGTATGTGAAGCTATGAGGGAACTCAAATCAGAAATAATCGCCCAGGTAAAAGAAGAAATGATAAAAGTAGTGAAAGAAATACTGAACGCATCTAACAATGACACAGCTAAAAAATTAGAGGAACAAAGAAAAACAATAGAATCCCTGAATGAACAGTTCAAGAAACAAATAGAATATATGAAGCAGATTTAAAGAGATATACAGGAAATCAAAAATTCTACTGAAAGTTGCAAAAACTGTCCCAACAAAAGTGAAGATAGAATCTCAGACCTTGAAGATAAGATTGCAGCTAGTGAACAGGAAAGGAAAGATCTTTTAAAAATAACAAGAAATCAGGAAATAACAATTCAACAGCTGCAAGATGATGCAAAGAAAAACAACGTAAGATTAATAAGGATAAATGTAAATATCAAGAGGCTATTTACAGAAGTAATAGCTGAAAACTTCCCAAACATGAGTATGGAAACTGACATACAGATTAGTGAAGCATATAGAACTCCAAATAGCCATAACCAAAACAAAACTACACCCAGACATATAATAATCACCACCCCAGAAATCCAACATAAGAACAGAATATTAAAAGCTGTTAGAGAGAAAAGACAGATCACCTATAAAGGCAAATCTATCAGAATCACAGCAGACTTATCAACAAAAACAATGAAGTCAAAAAGAGCATGAAGTGGAATATTTTAGATCCTAAAGGAAAACAACTTCCAACTCAGAATGATGTACCTTGCAAAACTGTCCTTCAAAATGGATGGAGAAATAAGATACTTCTATGACAAAGAATAGCTGACAAACTTCATGATCACCAAACCAACCCTACAAAGAATACTGAAAGACATTCTAGATACACATAGGAAAAAAACCACTAGGCAAGACAGACAGTTAAACAGAATGGAAAGTTAAGATACAACATCAGAAAGACAACATGTCAACAATAAACCAATACATGACAGTTATAACCATTAATGTAAATGGCCTCAATTCACCAATTAAAAGAAACAGACTGGCAGAATGGATCAAGAAACAAGGTCCAACCATATGCTGTCTACAAGAAATCCATCTAACCCGAAGGAAACTCATAGACTGAAAGTCAAAGGATGGAAAACAATACTCCATGCAACAGGAACTCCAAAAAAAAAAAAAAAAAAGCTGGGGTAGCTATTCTGTTTGCAGACCATGTGAACTACAAACCAAGAAAGGTCTGAAGAGATAAAGAAGGTCACTACATACTAGTTAGGGGAAAACTGCAAGAGGAAGAGATAACAATCTTAAATATATATGCACCAAATTCCAGAGCACCCAGCTACACAAAGCAAGTATTAACAGAAATGAAAAAATCAAATAGGCAATAACACAATTATAACAGGAAACCTTAACATGCCATTGACACAAAGGCATAGATCAACTAGACAGAAAATCAGCAAAGAAATAAACAGAACTGAACCACACCTGTGAACAAATGGATTTGATAGACGGATACAGAGTGTTCCATCCAACAACATCAGAATATACATTCTTCTCAGCAGTAGATGGGACATTCTCTAAAATAGACCATATACTAACCCACAGAACATAGTTAAGTAAATGCAAAAGAATTGAAATTATCCCATGCATGTTACTAGATCATAGCACCATGAAACTAGAAATTAATAATAAAAGTAACTGCAAAAACCCCACAAACACATGGAAATTGAATAATACACTCTTGAGCAATCAGTGAGTCACAGAGGAAATTAAAGAAGAAATTAAACAATATCTACAATCAAACAAAAATTCAAATACAACTTACCAGAACCTGTGGGATGCAATGAAAGCAGTCCTCAGAGGAAAATTTATTGTACTGAGTTCCCACATTAGGAAAACAGAATGAACACAAATAAGCAACCTGATATTACACTGAAACATCTAGAAAAAGAAGAGCAAGCCAAGCCCAAAGCCAAAAGAAGGGAGGAAATTATAAAGATCAGAGCAGAAATTAATGCAATAGAGACTAAGAAAGCAATACAAAGAATCAATGAATCAAAGAGGTGGTTCTTTGAAAGAATAAATAAAATCAATAAGCCCCTAACCAACCTAATTTTAAAAAGGAAAGAAAAGACTCAAATTCATGCAATATAGAATGAAAAAGGTGAAATCACTACTGACCCTGTGGAAACACAGAAGATCATCAACAACTATTTTGAAAACCTCTACTCTCAAAGGTTCAATAACACAGAAGAAATGGACAGATTCCTAGAAACATATGAACCACCAAAGCTGGATCAAGAAGATGTAAAACTGCTGAATAACCCAGTTTCTATTAATGAAATTGAAAATGTAATCAAGTCCCTAACAACAAAGAAAAACCCAGGCCCAGACAGATTGACCGTGGAATTCTACAAGAAATACAAAGAAGACTTAGTGCTGACACTCCTCAAACTCTTCAATGAAATTGAAAGGGAAGCAATTCTCCCTAAGTCATTCCTGGAAACAAATATCATTGTAGTACCAAAACCTGAGAAAGATCCAACTAAAAAAGAAAACTGCAGGCCAATCTCCCCAATGAACATAGAAGCAAAATTTCTCAATAAAATATTGGCAAACAGGATGCAGCAAATCATCAAGAAGATTATACACCATGACCAAGTGGGATTCATCCCAGGCATGCAGGGATGGTTCAACATATGTAAATCAATATATGTAATCCACCATATCAATAGAGCAAAAAGTAAGAATCACATGATCATTTCTATAGATGCAGAAAAAGCTTTTGATAAGACCCAACACCCATTCATGATAAGAACCTTACAGAGAATTGGAATAGATGGTCTTTACCTCAATATGATAAAGGCCGTCTATGACAAACCAACAGCCAGTGTCATATTAAATGGCCAAAAACTGAAAGCCTTTACCTTGAAATCAGGCACAGGACAAGGATCTCCCTTATCACTGCTCCTATTCAACATAGTACTGGAAATATTAGCCAGAGCAATTAGACAAGAGAGAGAAATAAAAGGAGTAAAGATAGGCAAAGAAGTTAAATTGTCATTATTTGCAGATGACATGATACTCTACATAGAAGACCCCCAAACCTCTGTTGAAAGACTCCTAGATATAATAAATAAATTCAGCAATATAGTTTGATACAAAGTCAATACTCAAAAATCAATAGTATTCTTATACACTAACAACAAAATCACTGAGAGAGCAATAAGAGAAGCCACACCCTTCACACTAGCATCCAAAAAAATGAAATACTTAGGAATTAACCTAACAAAAGATATAAAAGAGTTGTACAGGGAAAATTATAATATCCTGAAAAAAGAAATCCAAGAGGACCTCAGAAAATGGAAAGACATCCCTGTTCATGGATAGGAAGAATAAATATTGTGAAAATGGCCATTCTTCCAAAATTGTTACACAGATTCAATGCAATCCCAATGAAAATACCAGTAACACACCTCATATATCTAGAGAAATCAGTCCTAAAATTCATCTAGAACCAGAAGAGATCTAGAATAGCAAAAGCAACTCTAAGCAGGCAAGACAAAGCATGAGGCATCACAATCCCTGACTTGAAGTTATATTACAAAGCTACCATAATAAAATCAACATGGTATTGGAATAAAAACAGACCTGAAGATTAATGGAATAGACTAGAGGATACAACTAGGAACACACTCAACCACCTTATCTTTGATAAAGGGGCCAAACATGTTCACTGGAAGAACGACAGTCTCTTTAATAAATGGTGCTGGAAAAACTGGCTATCCATATGCTGAAAACTAAAATTAGATCCATGCCTGTCACCATGTGCTAAACTAAAATCTAAATGGATCAAAGATCTAAATATTGAAACAGAAACACTAAATCTGTTGGAAGACAAAGTAGGTAAAAATCTTGAAGACATAGGGGTTGGTAGAGAATTCATGAACAAGAACCAAACTGCACAAGAAATACTTCCCAGAATCAATAACTGGGATCACATCTTATTAAAGAGTTTCTGCATTCCAAAGAAATCTCCAGCAGAGTGAAAAGAAAACCCACAAACTGGGAAAAAAATCTTAGTGAACTGTCCCTCAGACAAAGGACTTTTGTCTAGAACTTATAAAGTATTTTAAAAAATCAGACCCCTGAAATCCAAAGACCCAATCCAAAAATGGGCATCTGAGATGAACACACAGTTCTCAGATGAAAAAATATGAATGGCAAATAAATACATGAAAAAATGTTCATCATCATTGGTCATTAGAGAAATGCAAATTAAAACCACACTGAGATACCATCTCACTCCAGAAAGAATGGCCAGGATCAACAAAACTACCAACAACAAATGCTGGATAGGCTGTGGGGGAAAAGGAACTCTTCTGCACTGTTGTTGGGAGTGTAGACTGGTGCAACTACTGTTGAGGTCAGTCTGGAGATTCTTCAAAAAGCTGGGGTTGGAAGTCCCATTTGACCCATCTATTCCACTTCTAGGCATAATCCCAGAACTGAAAACATCTTACTACAGTGATATGTGTGCACCCATGTTTATAGCAGCACAATTTGTAATAGCCAGATCTTGGAAACAACCTAAGTGCCCATCAACTGAGGAATGGATAAAAAAATTGTGGTACTTTTATACAATGGCATACTACTTAGCTATAAAATTGATCATATTGAGATATTTATAAATAAATGGATGCAACTTGAATCTATACTCATAAGTGAAATAAATCAAACTCACATGTATAAATACTGTATAGTCTCCCTAGTGTAAGAAATGGTAAGAGTACATAAGATTTTATGGCAATCATGGTTTACCATTATATTGCTTTGAAGTCTTATGTTTTATTCATTGGTTTGAATGGTTTTATTCTGTTTTGTTTGATCTTAGTATATGTGATGGTATGAATAGTTACTTTGAAGAAAAGACAATATGGCAGCCATTGCTGATTTAATATCATCTTGCTCAGAAGTCCTACCATGCTTTTGTTTTTCTGTTACCATTGCTTCTATCATGTTTTGTCTTATTGGATTTTAATATGTATGATAGTATAAACAAGGTTTTTATGGAAAATGAGATAATATAGTAGCCATTGTTCATCTTCAGTTATTTGGTTCAGAATGCCTTGTAATACTTTCATTCTCTTGAGTGGTTTTATTCTATTTTGTTATGTTTGACATTATTGTGTGTAAAGCTAAGCTCATCTATTTCAAAGAGACATTATGATAGTTACTGTTAATATCCAATTGTCTTGTTGTGAAGTTCTGTGTTGCTTACATTGTTCTGTTCTGATCTGCTTAGATCTGCCCTCTTTTGTTTTATTCTCTTTAAAATAAAAAAAATTTTGAAAAAGTTATCAACTAGTGATTTCTTAATGCTTTTTTGAAATTCTGTACTGTTTCTATAATTTTTTGTTTTTCTTTTTTTCTCTAAATTAAAAAAAGAGCCCAAAACAATAAAAATGTAGACTTTCAACATAAGGTGATTGGAACAAAACTAATTTTGTTTTTTTTCGTAGTTATCTTCAAAAGTCTTACTCAAATTACCAGATATAGTCGTGAAAAAATTGACCTACTCCTATGGATGTTAACTATTTTGTTCCAAGAACTAATAGAATTAGTAGTACAATCATTTTAGTAATTTCAAGTGTATATATACAAATTTGTATCTTTTTTCTCTTCCTTCTTTTCTCCTTTTCCCTGAATTATTTTTTCCTCTTCCAGTAGTTTCTTACCTTTACACAATATTTATTGAAGATTTTGTATCTTATTTACCCTTTCAGTTTCTTACACTAGCAAGTTAATATGGTATTTATGCATGTGAGTTTGATTTATTTCACTTACAAGTATGGTCTCAAGTCACATCCATTTACCCATAAATGTAGTCCTTCTTTATAGAAAAGTAGTACTATATTGTATAAAAATACCACATCTTTTTTATCCATTTCTCAGTTGATGGACATTTGTGTTGTTTCCAAGATTTAGTTATTACAAATTGTGCTGCTATAAACATGGGTACACATATATCACTGTGGTATGATGTTTTCAGTTCTTCTGGGAATCTTCCCAGAAGTGAAATAGCTGGGTCAAATGGGGCCTTCAATCCCAACTTTTTGAGGAATCTCCAGACTGATTCCACGGTGGTTGTACCAGTCTACACTCCCACCAACAGTGCAGAAGAGTTCCTTTTTCCACCTAGCCTCCCCAGCATTTGTTATTGCTGGTTGTTTTGATCCTGGCCATTCTTTCCGGAGTGAGATGGAATCTCAGTGTGGTTTTAATTTGCATTTCTCTAATGATCAATGATGCTGAACATTTTTTCTTGTATTTATTTGCCACTTGCATTTTTTCATCTGAGAAGTGTGTATTCATCTCAGATGACCATTTTTGGATTAGGTCTTTGAATTTTGGGGTTCTGATTTTTTAAAATTCTTTGTATGTTCTAGATAGAAGTCCTTTTTCTGAGTGACAGTTGACTAAGATTTTTTTCCCCCAATTCATGGGTTTTCTTTTCAGTATGTTGATTTATTTTGACATGCAAAACCTTTTTAATAAGATGAAATCCCGGTTGTTGATTCTGGGAAGTATTTCCTGTGAAGTTTGATTTTTCTTCATGAATTCTCTACTTACCCCTATGTCTTCAAGATTTCTACCTACTTTGTCTCCCAGTAGATTTAGTGCTTCTGTTTTAATATTTAGATATTTGATCATTTTGACTTTAATTTGATACATAGTGATAGGCATGGGTCTAATTTTTGGCATATGGAAATCCAGTCTTTCCAGCTCCACTTATTAAAGAGGTTATGTTTCTTCCAGTGAATGTGTTTGGTCCCTTTGTCAGAGATAAGTTGGCTGAGTGTGTTTGTAGCTGTGACTGTATTTTCTAATCTATTCTATTGATCTTAAGGTCTGTTTTTATTTCAGTACCATGCTGATTTTATCACAGTAGCTTTGTAGTATAATTTCAAATCAGGGATTGTGATGCCTCCTGCCTTGCTTTTGTTGCCCAGAATTGCCTTTGCTGTTCTAGGTCTCTTCTGGTTCCAGATGAATTTTAAGAATAACTTCTCATTCTGTTTTCCTGATGTGGGAATTCACTGCAATAAATTTTCCTCTGAAGACTGCTTTCATTACACTCCACAGGTTCTGGCAAGTTGTATTTGTATTTTTATTTGCTTGTAGACATTGTTTAATTTTTTCTTTAATTTCTTTTGTGACCCATTGAGTGTATTATTTAATTTCCGTGTGTTTATGGAGTTTTTGCAATTTCTTTTGTCATTAATTTCCAGTTTTATAGCACTGTGATCAGATAATATGCATGGGATAATTTCAGTTCTTTTGCATTTACTTAAACATGATCTTTGACATGTTCTGTTTTAGAGAATGTCCCATCTGAAGCTGAGAAGAATGTATATTCTGATGTTGTGGGGTGGAACACCCTATATATGTCTATTAAGTCCATTTGTTCACTAGTTTGATTCAGTTCTTCTATTTCTTTGCTGATTTTCTGCCTCATTGATCTGTCTCTTTGTGTCAATGGGATATTAAAATTTTCCCGTTATAATTGTATTATTGCTTATTTGATTTTTCATTTCTATTAATATTTGTTCTATATAGCTGAGTGCTCTCATACTTGGTGCATATATATCTAAGATAGCTAGCTCTTTCTCTTGAAGTTTTCTCTTAACCAGTATGTAGTGACCTTCTTTATCTCTTTTGATCATTCTTGGTTTAAAGTTCACATTGTCTGCTAACAGAATAGCTACCCATGTTTGTTTGTTTGTTTTTTGAGTTCCTGTTGCATGAAGTATTGTTTTGACTCTCAGTTGAAGTATTGTTTTGATTCTCAGTCTATGAATTTCCTTCTGGGTTAGATGGGTTCCTTGCATACAGCATATGGTTGGATGTTGTTTCTTAATCCATTCTGCAAGTCTATTTCATTTAATTGGTGAAATGAGATCACTTACATTAATGGTTATAAATGATATATATTGGCTTATTTTTGTCATGTTATCTTTCTGCTGTTGGTTCTTTACCTTTGCCCTCTCTTTTATTGTCTTCCCTGCTTAGTTGTTTCTTTCTGGTGGTGTTCTTGGAGTAGTGATTATTTTTATGTTTATCTAGAATATTTTTTGCAGGGTTGGCTTGGTCATGAAGTTCTTCAACTGTTCTTTATCATGGAAGTATCATTTCTCCATCAATTTTGAAGGATAGTTTTGCAGGATGTATTAATCTGGCTTGGGAGTCATTTTCCTTTAGGATTTGACATACTTCATTCCATGCTCTTCTTGATTTCATTGTTTGTGTTGAGAAGTATGCTGTGATTTTGATGGTCTTTCCTTTATAGGTGAATTATTTCTTTCCCCTAGCAGCTTTTAGTATTCTTTTCTTACATTGAATTTCTGGGATATTGATTATTCTATGTCTGGGTGTAGATTTATTTTGGTTAAGGCTAATTGGAGTTCTATATGCTTCACTTTTCTATATATTAGTTTTCTTTCCCATGTTTGGAAAATTTTCAGCTATTACTTTCTTTAATAATCTTTTGATATAATTTGCATTGTCACCTTTTTCATTTACATCTATTAATCTTATATTGTTTTTCTTTGCATCACCTTGAAATTGTTGAATTGTTATTTCCTGATTCCTTGTTATTTTTAAAATTTCTTTTCTTTCCTGTTTACTAGCTGAAATCTTGTCTCAAAGGTCTGAAAGTCTATCTTCACATTCATTGAGGCAGTTTTGCCAGCTTTTGATGAAATTTTTGATTTCCTAGATGTCTCTTTGAATCTGTTTCATGCATTCTAATTCTTTCTTATATTGTTCATTCAAGATTTCAATTGTTTTGCCATGTTTCTCTATTTTTTTTAACTATGTCTTCTTGAGATGTATTCAGCATTTCATCATGTTTATCATTTCTTCTTTTACCTGGGAGATTATGTCTGATCTGACTTCCTTTATAGCTTCATGGAGTTGTTTGTTTACTTCAGTTGCTATCATTTCAGAAGTTTCAGGTGTATGGCTTACATTTTCTTCTATGTCCATGTCTCCTAGGCTTGCTTGAGTTGGGCTGGAGGTTTGTGATTGCATTTTGCTCTTTCATTCTGTCATTTTCTTGTATTCCCCTGGGGCAATTGAATGCAAAGTCTCAGTTGTTTCTTGGATTTAAGATGGCTGTCTGTGCTGCAGGGAGTTTCCCCAGTTCAGTGGGGGATATTAGGCAGTCCTTATCCAGTCCCTACTGGCACTCAAAGGCTCCCCAAATCAGAGGGGATGTGCTGGGTGGACTTTTAGTACACCCCACGCAGCTCACCGAAGCTCCCTGGCTGCTTGAGGTCCCTGGGAGGGGCCCTACCAGGTTCCCAGCAAAGTCCCGCAGCTGCACAGCTAGGTAGTTTGCTGTGGAAGCCTTCATGTTGCACTGCTCAACATGCACAGATCCCAGCTATCTATGGGTCCCAGGGTGGGGCCTCTAATTCTCATGTTTCCGAACTCCTCCTGCAAGCCAGATCCAAGGACTTCTGTACCACATGGTCAGCAACATTTATGCTGCTCTGGTACCATTTTTTTCTTTATTGGTTAGCTTTCTCATAAGTGCAGGTCAACATGCTAATAGCTTTGAACTGCTGAAACAAAATACCTATACCTGTAACTTTATTAAAAATTGGTGTATGTTTGTGATATATAATAGTTCCTTTTGTTTGGGGCTCTTGACCATTTGCAATTCCTTTATCTGCCCTCCTTACCTTTCCCTCTCCTCCTTTCCCAGATCCCTTTGTCCATTTCCAAAAACTCCCTATCATTTCTCCTTTAAGCTATTCTTTAATTCCTATTTGGGGTTTCTCATATAAAAGAAACCATGTGATAGTTTACTGTCTCTGTGTGATTTATTTCATTTAATATGATCCCAAAATGCATCATTTTCCTGCAAAGGGCATGAACTTATTTTTATGGCTGAATAATTTTTTTCTTACATTTATCTCTTGATGAGTACCCAGTTTCCAGGGCTTAGCTATGGTGAATTGTTCTACAGTAAACATGGATATTCATGCATCCCTAAATATAGCATGATAACTTTTAAACTTTCAGAAATATACCTAGTACAGGTATGGCTGTGTCAAGTGCAATTTCTATTTCAGTGTTCTGCAGATCTTTTGACATTTATTTCCACAGTGGTTATACTAGTTTATCAACAATGTAGAAGCATTCATTTTCCCCACACCTTTACCAGTATTTGTTGTTTTAGTGAGTTCTTAATTATAGCCATCTGACTGTAGTAGAATGGAAGCTCAGATGTTGAATGATTTTTATTATTTATTGGGTATTTGTATTTCCTTTTTTTAGAAGTGTCTATTTAGCTCATTTGACTTTTTTAAAAAATTTATTTAAACAGAAAAAAAGGGAAGAAACAATACAGAATTTCAAAAAAAAAAAACCAGTAAGAAATCACTAGTTGATAAATTACATACTGTCTTCTTAGATATAGTTGTTCAAGTTACAAAATTAAAGCACACAAAGTGGACATTCAAACAGTGAGGCTGCAACCAGTTCTGTTCAACGTTCCAACAATAACTTAGCAACATGGTTATTAATCCTACACACTTAAACATACATGCAGTTATATCCTTTAGAGCACTTTCTTTTCCACCTTTTGGTTTTTAAGTCCATTATCTGTTGAATTATATCATGTTTCAGCTTGCTCAGTACCTTACTGATGTGTTTTGTTATTTACTTTTTATTATTTATTTATTTTTTTATTTTTTTAAAGTAGTAAAATACCACAGAACAAGACAGAACAAAGCCAATTGAGACAGTGTATTGAAATTGGTACAGAACTTCACAGCAGGTTACCGGGATAACAATAATAGGTACCATATTATATCTCGTTTTCTTCACAATAGTTGTTCTTTCAATTAGGTATAGTAAAATCAAAGGAAATATAGAACATTATAGAACTTATCAAAACAGAATATTGAATAGAGCAATACCATTAATCAGAACAAAGTAAAACAGTGATAAAAAATATTTGTCTTCAAAGAGATGGTAGAAGGAAATCCCCCTTATTTGCTACTTTGCATATAGTCAACCTCACAAGAGATGCTCAGATCTCTGGCTCCCATTTGCTAAAGGTGGAGGGGGGTGTGATGTTTGAATCTCAGCCCGCAAGCCAGTAGGCTCACAGCTGCTTACCAGGGCAGGGAGCTGGTTGCTTGGTTTCCCAGCACCCTAAGTTCCAACATGACGCAGATCTCAGGAGATGCTGATGGTTCTCACTCTAGGGTGGCCACAGCTTGCCAGGCCACAGCCACTTACCAGGGTGGCAAGCTGGCTGCTTGGTTTCTGAGCTCCCTAAGTTCCATCATTTGACTTTTTGAGGGACAAGTTGGGTCATTTTGGGGGGGATGGTAAATGTTTTAGAGTTCTTTAAATATTCTAGAAGTAGTGGTGTTAGGTCTTCACTAAATTTCTTATAGAATTCAGCAGTGAATCTGTCACGGTCTGGGCTTGTCTTTGTTGATATGTTTTTAATTACATCTTTAATTTCATTGATTGATATTGATTTATTTAGGATTTTTATATCTTTTTGAGTCAGTTTTGGTAATTCATATGTATCTAGGAAGTTATTTATATGTGCTTGCTCTGTTTTCCTGATATGAGTATTCACTGCTATAAATTTCCCTCTTAAGGCTGCTTTCATTGTGTCCCACAAGTTCCAATAAGTTGTATTGTCATTATCACTCAACTGTAAAAACTGCCTAATTTCTTCTTTAATTTCATCTGTGACTCATTGGTTGTTCAGTGGAGTGCTATTTAATTTTCAATGGTTTCCTTTGGCATGGATTTTCAATTTCATTGCATTGTATTCTGAAGTATGCATGGGATAATTTCAATTTCCTTGCATTTATAATTTCAATCCTTAAGCATGTTCTATGAGCCAGTAAATGGTCTATTTTGGAGAATATCTCATGTGAGGCTGAGAAAAATGTACATTCTAATGTTGGAGGGTAGAACATTCTGTAGAATGTTCTACTAAGTCCATTTGCTCAAAAGTTTGATTTAGTTGTAATATTTCATTATTGATTTTTTGTCTAGTTGATCTGTCTTTTTGTGACAGTGGGGTATTGAGGTGTCCCAATACAACTGTATTACAGTTATTGAATTTTCATGTATGTTAGTGATTTTTTTATATAGTTGGGTTTCTTTATTGATAGTATTTAAGACCCTTTCAGTAATGATTACTTCTCTGAGGTTTCTTCCAGGTGTGGCTGGTTTTTGGGTTTTGCATCTGTTGGAGGATCTTATTTCTTCAGTTTGTTGGAGATGAGAAGTTTTTGCATTTGACCTAGTTCCTGGTATTTTGTCACTGTGCCACTGTATTTCTGTGACCCTTAGTTAATCTCAGTCATGGATTATCAGGGCCAACAGTTGTTTAGAATAATTATGTCAATTTCAGCTGTAGTGGTACCAATAGCATCAAACACAGCCTAGAAAACAATGAACTGAGCTAACCCTTAATTTGCAACTTTTAACCATATGAACTAGATTTGTGATGATATAGAAAAATATAAAACAAACCAGATAATTATATGCAATATATAAGTCCATAATGTGTAAATTTTGCCCTCAGAGTTAAAATTTAAATGAATAAAGGAGAAAATAGAGAAGCAGAAGAAGAGAAAAAAGACCAGAATTAAGGTTGGAGGACAAAGGGGGATCCTGCCAACTTGGGAAACTGGTGCAGAAGACTGAAGGAAAAGAGAGATGGAAGAGATAAAAAGTGGAACAGAACAGAACCACACCCATAAAGAAGCTAGGGACCACTCTCACACTCATAAAAAAAAAATGAAAGGGAAAGAGAAAAACAAAGCAAAGCAAAGCAAAATAAAACAAATAATGAAAATGTAAAAGAAAAACAAATAGTCCACTTTCAGGATTTTTTCTGGTTTCACTGGTAGACAACCTGGTGGAGACAGAGTCCCAACTCATGCCACTCTGTCCCAGCAGGCCAGCAGTTCCTTTATGGTGGAACAGTAGATAACATCAGCAGGCCTGCCCTGAGACCAGACTCACCGGGCTCGCTGCTGCCCAAGCAGTTTCCATGGGTCTGCGTCCAGCTGGGAGCTGCTGGAGGAAGCCAGCAGCAGCTCTAATTCTGGGCTTATCCAGGGCAACTCCAAAATGGCTCCAGACATTCACTCTCTCCCACAGAAGGACCGAGTCCTCTGCACTGGCCGCCAGCCTGTGCAGTCTCCAGCTCTGCTGCTCCCCTCTACTGCTGCGTCTCTCTGCAGAGGTCTCCAGGGTCATCAGACACCACCGTTACCATGACCATATGTCCCCAGGTTTCACAGTGAGTCTCATTCAGGGCAAAGGTGCCACCAGTGACTGCCTTCTTCTTCATTGAAACTTTTCTATTTACTCTCTCTGTGGGCTTCAGTTCACACTTCAGTTTCTTCCTGGGTCACGGGGACCCACTTCCTTCCTCCTTGTCTTCCTCATGATGCTATATCCCAGCATCTGGACGGTGACTCTCAGAGAGGCTGTTATCTCTGTTTCTTGCTGCTCTACCATCTTCTAAATATTCTAGATATTAGCCCTCTATCAGAAGAGTAGTTGACAAAATGTTTTCCCATTTCATAGACTGTCTCTTCTCTCTGTTGATCATTTCATTTCCTATGCAGAAGTTTTAATTTGGTGTAACACCATCTGTTGATTCTTGGTACTATTTCTTGTGCTAAGTTCTATTGAGAAAATCCTTGCCTTTGTCTGTGACTTCAGGTATTTCAGCTATGTTTTCTTCTATTCGCTTTAAAACTTCTGTTTTTAGAACTGTTTGCAGTCTCACTGTTTGAATGTCCACTTTGCATGATTTAATTTTATAACTTGAACAACTATTTCTAAGAGGACAATATGTAATTCATCAGTTAGTGATTTCTTACTGTTTATCTTTTTTTTTAATTCTGTATTACTTCTACCCTTTTTTCTGCTTTGCTTTTTTTTCTTTAAGTAAATTTTTTTTAAAAAGCTTCTGTTTTTATATCTAGCTGACATCCACAACTTAAAGAGAGGTTTATTTTTGGCTCAGTGGTTTCAGTTCATGGCTGGCTGGCTTCAGAGCAGGAGCATCACTGCCAATAGGTGCGATGCAGCCAGGCTGCTCGCCTTAGGAACTATGGAAGCGGAGACTGGGGAAGAGTCCTGGGAGAGATGCAGCCTGCAGTGATTCACCTCCTCCAACCGGAGCCCTGAAGAGTGGTGGGTCAGTCCACTGACGAGTGTAGTGCCCCATGATCCAGTCACCTCTTCAGTCAATCTCTGAATCTAACTGGATTGAAGTGTAAGCCTAACAGTTATAAATTCTTTTGGTGTAATGAAGAAATCAGCCAATCACATTACACGGTGTTTCCCTTGCTTTTCAAAGATGCTTGAATGATCACCCATTGTTCTGGGAAAGTTTTCATCCCATATCAGAAAGGCGTTAGGTAGTCCCATCACAACAACTCCACTGGTTTTCCCAGAGACAATGGGACTTAATAAGGATGCTAGGGGATTCTACGGGCTTCCACATTACTACACAGCCTGGTAGAAATACTTTGATTAGCAATTACTAAACTATTGTAGCCTGATTTCATTCAAGTATGTTTCCTTTGCTAAATTCCAGAGTTAAGAACTACCTGCTCATTCTCAGGCCCAAGGCCAGGAGGCCATACTCCGGGTTCCAGCCCCTGTACTCCCTTCTCCCACAAGGCCAGTCTGTTCTATATAACCTCCCTTCTTCTTTATAGTCCTGTATTATTCCCCACCACAATTGCTCCAGAAGAGGTAAAGATCTTTAAAATGAATGGGTATTTGAGATGACCAAGTCTTTACCTCCCTCATTTAACAACCCAATCCACCAACTTCCTGCACCATAAATGTTACCATTCAGCATATATTAAAGCACTTCATCGCCAACTGAACTACCAAGGATTTTGGTTTTCATTACTGGATAGGATTATCTACACTGTGGCTAGTTATCTACCTTGTTTTTAACACCTACTTGACTTTCGTACTGGAGACAGTTGACACCAACCGAAAGTGATCAAACAGCAGGTAGCTGGCCAGCAATCATATTGAGCACAGGGTTTTGTCACCTCCATGAGTTCATTGGCTTCTTAGACTTTGGACATTTCAGAACTTGTCCTTCTCAATATTAGGAAATATTTTCCTTCCTTTCTCTGGGACAGTCCTGGGCTCTTCACTCAGTCCTTAGTTGACAATCCAGACCACTTGAAACTCTAATATCTCAGGTTTTGTTCTGCCATACACAAGGGAGGGAAAAAGAGAAGGTGTAAAGGTGAAATCCTCTGCTCCTGAGTCCTAAATAAATTCAACATTTTTACATTACTCAGCAAATATCAGCATAATAAGATCAATGCAATAATCCACATTCCACTCCCTGAAGCACTGAAGTTCCAACACAGAAGACCAAAAAAAGGCAAAGAAAAGAATATAAAAATTGTTGGGAATGAGAAATGATTAGTAACTGCAATGCACAGGGGTCAAAGCTAGCTCTATCTGCCTAGCAAAACAGAATCATTTTAAAAATTCACATTTAGTTGGGCCTGATTTATCTTTAGCCAATCTAGTGAAAAGCCAAATTCCAGAGCATTGCTCCAGAGTGATTTCAGTGCTCAAACTTTCTCATGGCAACTACCCTGCACACAGTTTTCAAGTAGCATAATTAAAACAAGATGCCAGTTGAAGTTCTAAGTGCCTTAGAATAGAAACTGACTTCTTGTTTAAAAATGTACACAAAGGTATAGTGTTTCAGGAGGCAGGAAGGGAAATTTAGATAACTGCTCTATTCTTGGCTGTGCCTCTGACTTACCTAGGACTGCATGCCAGTCACTTAACCCTTCAGGCCCTGCTCTATGTCTCATCTCTAAAAATACGGAGAGTGCCTCTCCTTGCCTTCAGCAGATTTCAACGATCAAAGGAGATAACACATCTGGAAATGCCACAGAAATGAAACAATACATTTAGCAAACATAGGATATTATAATTACTAATGTTTGTTAGTAATGATTGTAAGGGGAATGATGACTTTTGCAAAAAATGTTGCTGGGATATCACCATGGAGTTTGTAGAAGGAGCCAGGTTTGGCACTTGTTGAATTCTAATATATCAATATTTTGCAACAATAAATAGTAAAAGTGACCTAGAGATGGGGGTGGGTCAAAGCAGTAGGAAAGGTTGCTTTGGTCCCTCTGAACATAGCTTTGTAACCAGGGTCACATGGGTGAACCAAGGGGCAGAAGGGCCATGGAGACTTCTGAGACTTGAGAAAGAGAAAAGAAAGGAATGAAGTGAGTTATGGGCAAATCGCAGCCACTTGACAAGATCTGGGCCCCTTAAAGGAAGGCATGGAAACAATGAAGGGAGGTTCCATTTTTAGGAGGGGATGGTGGTGAGATAATGGAAGATTGACTGATTTCTGTTCAGCTCCTTTATCAAACTAGTGCTCCTTAACCTCCTGGGATCATGGACCCCCTTGAAATCTTACAAAAGCCACAGACCCCTCATGCTAGGGGCAGAGGGGACCACCTATACAACCTCTGTAGTTCTGCACTTTATGGATGCTCAGGTGTGGAATGCAGGTTTAGAAACCATGGTCTTTAAACTCTCAAGATAGAATTTCCACTCCTCTTTGTCTTTCCAGTATTTTGTTATCAGGATTTTTGAGCTGCTCATGGGTCTGACTGAGTTTTAGTGAAAGAAACGATCTAAGATGTCCTGGAGTGGTCAATGACACTAATTACATCCACCACGGCAAGATTAGCCTTATTGTTTACGATGAGGCCAAGCATATGAATGCACCAGAAGCCTGCAAGCTTCTGAGCATGTCCACAACTAGCCCCTGGGCTGGCCAAAATGAAAACTCTACCCTCTCGTGCAGATTCCTATATGCACTGAACCATCTGCAAACTCAGGCCCCAGAAAAGATCCACCTAGGGCACTGATAAGCTCTTCCTCACTCTCTGTCCCAACCAAGGATCCAAGTGAGCTTATGATTGGAGGAAACAAGTCCCACAGGGGCCCCTTTACCATCATTTCCATCTCTAGGCCTTTGCATGGGCCATCTCTCTGACACTGGAAATATTGCCTTCTGTGAGTAAAATTAGGAATGGGTAAATGTAAATACAATGTGTTTTGAGCATGTGATAAAATAGGTTAAGGTATAATTCAACATAAATGAAACAAAATAATAAAATTTTGGAATTAGTCTACTCCACTCTCACTGTCTAACATTATCCATCATCCACTCTGTCTAACATTAATACCAATATGAGAGTAATTAATAGTGGTAATAACATTAATACTAATATCACCAGCAACATCATCACTAATACAAGGAGTCATATTTCCTTGAAAAATGTTCTGGCTTGTCTACATATTTATGCAGAATGATTACTTCTTGCATATATATAATGCACACATTTAGACAAAGAAATGTAGGTAGGACTTAAGTTGACTACTTTGACCTTAAAAAATAATCACTATATCTTTTTACTCCTGGATGACTTTCCTGGGTGTTTTAGAATACATATGTGTATGCATGTGAGTACACACACACACACAGCTCACTGTGATCTGTGAAGGTAGCCAAAAGCTGTTTATGTGCTAGTATGGAGCAGGAAGAAGAGTCTTTTTGAAAGCTTTATTTTGTAGTCAAAAGAATGAAATGAGATTCACCTTTTACATATCAATTTGCATTCTGCAAAAGTCTCTTATTCTTCAGATGAGATTTGATAATCACACAATGAAATACTTGTCCACAGCAAGATGGACAAATATTCAGATTATTTTCCCCAAAACTTCCTGTGCACCATCACTAAAACTTGCTAACTCCACAGGGATTTCAAAGACAATTGTTGGCTCCTTCCCTCACCCCAGAAAGTTAGCAGGCTTCACTCCATGTCTGAACCCCTGGACTCTCTGTGAAGACACTGGGATTTGTATGCTCCCCAGTATCCACTCTGAAGACATTTCCCTGCAGGACTAGATGTCGCCACCAGGCCCAAGCTGGCATAAATGTGGGGCATGCTATTCATTTGTTAGCTCATATTTTTTTGTTGTAGACAAAGTACCTGGAAATGACCCAGATATCACATTATTGTCAAAATTCTCATACAAAAGGTTGCTGCAGTCTCCCTCAATGTCACCTTATGAGACATGGCAGAAAATTATCTCATCAGTGTAAGTATGTGTCTAGAGATTATTTCTGATGGAGAGGTGTGATTTCCCATAAAGAAATAGTCTAAAATAAGAGGAAAACCTATGAATGTAGTTCATGTGGAGATAGGTGTTTTGCTCATTTATATTTTGCCTGGTGCTTTTTTGTGCTACCCTCAGTGTGTTTTGCCTGTGCGTTAGTATTTCCAGGGCTGTTCCCTGATGTGGTCTCACTTTTTTCTCCCTGTTGAATTGTGAGGCCACCACTGTTTTCCATGGTAAGAATGAAATATCTCAGAAAGAAGTACCCTGGCTGACACTGCTTATAAAAATCCATTTCCCAGCCTCCTTTGCAGTCAGTTGTGGCCATATGACTAAGTCTAGCCAATGGGAGGCAAGTTGAAGCCTTTAGTGCCACCTCCAGGTCTGCCCCATAAAAACTTCCTACATATGACCCTTTTCCTCTTTCTAGTTAATGGGGTGGTGCTCCCCTTAAAATGACACAATGAAACAGAAACACAAATGCAATAAACACATGTACAAAGCAGCCAGCTCCCCACTCTGGTAAGTGGCTGTGGCTTGACAATCCATGGCCACCCCAGGGTGAGAACCACTGGTGTTTCCTAAGCTGTGCACCATGTTGGAACTTGGGGTGCTGGGAAAACAAGCAGCCAGCTCACCACTCTGGTAAGCAGCTGTGGGCCTGCCGGTGCATGGGCTAAGAATCAAACACACCCCCCACCCCTCACCACCACCACCATCACCATCCCATTAGCAAGTGGGAGCCAGAGATCTGAATATCTCTTGGGAGGATCAACATATGCAATATAGCAAATAAGGGGGATTTCCTTCTACCATCTTTTTGAAGGCAAATATCTTTATCACTGTTCTGGTTAATGGTATTGCTCTATTCAATATTCTGTTTTTATAAGTTCAGTGTTTCCTTCCATTTTGCTCTACCTGATTGAAAGAACAGCTATTGTGAAGAGAATGGGAGGTACTGTTGCACCTATTGCTGTTGTCCTAGTGACCTGCTGTGAGGTTCTGTGCCAATTTCACTGCACTGTCTCTGATAGCTTTGTTCTGTCTTGTTTTGCAGTATTTTGCTACCTTCAAAAAAAAAGATAACAAAGTAAAAAAATACCCCCCCAAAACTCCCAACTTCACCAAAGCTGATCCATGGAGCATGGATGAGGAGAAACTCAAAAACAAAGCAACAGAATTATATAAGGTGATTAAAAGTAATTAATAACAACAAAACAGATCAGTAAGGTACTGAGCAAGCTGAAACATGATATAACTAAACAGATAATGGACTTAAAAAGCAAAAGGAGGAAAAGAAAATGCTCTAAAGGATATAACTGCATGTATTTTTAAGTGTGCAGGATTGATAACCATGTTGCTAAGTTTTTATTGGATCATGGAACAGAACTGTTTGCAGCCTCACTGTTTGAATGTCCACTTTGTATGCTTTAATTTTGTAACTTGAACAACTATGTCTAAGAAGACAATATGTAATTTATCAACTAAAATAAATAAATAAGCACATAACACACACCTCACTGATGATCTGGAATCTGTGAATGGGAAATAAATTCCCATATGTTGAGCCATTACATGTTTGAATCTTTTTATTATATGTTTACCCTAGGCTGGGGATTTAGCTCAGTGGCTTAAGCACCTGCCTGGCAAGCACAAGGTAGTGAGTTCGATCCCCAGTACCAAAAAAAAAAAAAAAAAAATTTAAGCTATATGTTTACCCTAGCAAAATAGCATACAAAAATGTACCACAAAATAAAATACTGGCAATGCAAAGTTCTAAAATTGTATGCTGCTGGCCTAATTAGGCAGGAATGATAGAGTAGCCTGTGTAGCAGAAGGAAAAATGGAGATAAATGGCAAAACATTCATTAAAATGAAACCTTCAATAATGTGGAAGGCAGATCACATGCATGCTCAGCCAGTGACTCAGAAGGAGATGTTTTCAAGCAATTATAAATCAGAGAAACAAGAAACCTAGCCTAACACACCTCTGACTGCAATGGTAGGCTGAGGTCTCAATTTGCAAGAGTGAGCAAGTTCTATGAAAGTCCCAATACACCAAAGAACCGCAGTGTACCACTGCAGGTGTGCAAGGAAGCAGCTCCCATAGGCTCCAGGCTAGAGTCTTCCAACACCTCCTGGGAGGAACCCATCATTTCTCTGAGCCAGTAAATATTGAATGTTCTCAGACTTCCTCTATCAAACGGGAATGTTCCATGTAGTTTTCTACAACTTTCTACTGCAGTTCCATTGTATAGTATGAAATTTCATTTTTTGCTCAGATAATATTCATATGACAGAACAAGGTGGGTATGTGTCTTAGGCCATTTGGGCAACTGTAACAAAATATCATGCACCAGGGCACTCATTTAAAGATATTTATTTCTCATAGCTCTGGAGGCCGGAAAGTCCAAAATCATGGTGCTGGTGGACATGGTGTCTGGTGAAGGTTGTCTTCCTCACTTACTCTGTCCTCATGCAGTGAAAGCGTGACGCAGCTTTCAGGATCTCATTGACCAGGGCACTGATCCCATTCATGAGGGCTCCACCCTGATGATCTAATGACCTATCAAAGACTCCACCTAACACTATCACACTGGAGATCAGGTTTCAGCATATGAATCTGAGCAGGGCACAAAAATTCAGTCTACGGTGATACTTATGTTTCTGGTTTATCAGTGAAGAAAATAGATCCCGAGAGGTTATGAGCATGATGGAGATTTTGGCCATGCCGTACCCTTGGGCCATGCAGTATCAATCATAAGCAGTAAGTCCAGTAAAGTTCCATTTCCCCAGTAATCCTCAAGAAAGCTCTTTAGGTGATACTCCCTATATCATTCTTTTACCTTATTTCCAAGGTTTGGGTAATTTTCCGTAACAGTTTTTAATGAAGTCCTTATGGCTTATTTCTAAAATGGGCAATATAATTATTGTAAGAGGAAACCTTTACATGAAACCACACCCAAATATCTTGTCAGTTCAGTTACTGAAAGCTTGAAAAATACCATTTTCAACTAGAAACACTGACATTCTACACCAAACGATTCTCTGGATTCAGGCAATAATCCAGTCAAATCCTCAATAATGACAACAAAACATCCAAATGACTGTCTGGCCAGAATTTGGACAAAATTCCCTGCATTGATTTGCTGCCAGAAGTCTTAGAATTGTAGTTCAAGAGGCAGGTTGTATCCAGAACCCCCAAGCCAATGGCCAATTTGCACAATTCATTCTCCAAATCAATCAATTTAGTGGGAGCAAACCTGACTCAAATTAAATTTCACCTCCGACTCCTGCTTGTGCCTGGGGAGATTATCGCTCTCTTCCTTTCTTAGCCTCTTAGTGGCTGCTTCAAGTACATGACCTGGGACAAACCCAGCTTGAGAAGCTGTAAAGTTGGTGAGATGTATTTCCCATGCTTTTCTACTTTTTACAAAATTCATTTATTTATCTGCTTGCTTGCTTGCTTGAGAAGATACTTCTCCTGTCCCATATTCCTAGGGGCAGCTTTATTAAAGAAATTCAAGTAAATATTACATCTTTGGGGTTCTGATTTCAATCTCATAATTACCCTCGGACAAGAAACAGATCGTCTTAGCTGAGTAACTCATCCAAACAATAATTAAAGCTGACATCGAGCACTTAATTAGAAATAGGGCCTAATATAAAAGGGCAGGAACCCTTCAGAGAGGTTCAGTGGAAAGTTCAATGCACTGGGCTTGCGATATCAAGTGGGAGTGAGATGTTAATCGTGCAGCGTGTGAAGCAGACACACAACTGTGCTGCAGTACACATACTGGGCTACGGGACATGCCTGTCCTTCGTAGAGTGTGGTATACTGCTATAAAGAGGAAGCCCAACAAAATTTCATCTCCCTAAATAACACTCCAGAGAGCCTTTACTCATCCCTGGTAGCAGTGAAAGAACAGTTGTTCTTTTGCCTTGTTTCCAAATTTTGGATAAGTTTTTATAACAGCCTCTCATCAAGTCCTTATCTCTTATTTCCAAAATAAAGGACATAATTATCCTAAGAGGAAATCCTTAGTTATGATATGAATTATGCTAAGTGACAATTGACTAGTCTCCAAGGTTAGGCTCCAAAGGAGTAAGCTCTTGTACTGTAAGCAGGTCCTGGTAAGTCCAAGCCTCCTGGGACTTCATGAGTATACAAGCATATGGCCTCAGCCTCCTACGGGTAGGGACAGGAGACTTCTGCTTGGCAGAGCCAAGAGGGGCCTCTCTCACTGTCTCCCAGCCTTGAGTTGCCTAGGGAGCCCAAATCACTGTCCTGTGAGAGGTCTCCTGACTGTGAGCTCAGAAGACGAGCAAAGTCCCCACTATCTCCCTGCCAGAGTCCCAGCTTCAAGCCAGCTCAGGAATTCACTGTCCACAGCTAAGCTGTCCTCATCTGAACCAGCTCAAAGCTCCCAACCTCGCAGCCTTTCCAATGCCAGAGAAGGCCTGTGATGATGGACCCAGCACTTATACCTCTCGAAACATTTTCTCCCTTTTCCTCCCCTGTCATCTGCTTCTCCTCCTTTTCTTACATCTATTCCTGCTTCTTCTCTTCCTCCCTACCTCTTCTTGCCTTCTAAGCCATTCACATTTGACCATGTCTCCCTCTTCATCAGGATAAAGCACCAGCCCTTCACCATGGTCTCTGTTCCTGCTGTTCCCTCTGCCTACAACACCATTCCCTCTAAACTTCTCTGGGCTAATGCCTACTCTGTCTCAGATTTCTGCTTAAGCCCCATTTTCTCAGAAAGAACTTCCCCCACTACCTCCACCCCAGTTGGTCTCAGAATGCACTGCTCTCTGAAACCTGGAGCAAACACTCTGGTGCCTAAATAAATAGGTACCTGTGTGCCTGTTTGCTCTCTCAAGAGGCCACTTGGATGGACTCTGTGGCAGCACCATGCCTGTGCTTCCAGCCCCACCCAGTGACTCACCAACCACTGTGCCCAACTCTTAGTAGATTCCCCCGGTGACTCAACTTCTCTGCACTGTCACCTCCCCAAGCTGAAGTCTTTCTTCTAGAATATGACGGTTCTCTGGCAGTAAGGAGCATCCAACTTGAGGACCTGGTGCCTGGTGGAGAATCTGTGTATCTTGTATGCCATCCACTTGCCATCTCGAGGCTTTCTCTGACCACCTGGGACAGCTGTGCTCACCACTGCAGACCTGGGGGACAACCAGGCACTGTGTCTCTTCGGGACTCAGCCCTGCTCCCAGGCAACCAGTCACGCTTTCCTCACATCTGGTCCCAGCCCTCTCCTTCTCCCCTGTTCTAACTTGAGGTAGCGCTGAGTGTCCAGGAGCCTCTGCCCAGGCCTCCTAAGTGGGGAGGAGGGAGGGCTGAGCACACGAAGCTGGCCCACAGTGACTGCCTCACTGACCCACCCGACCCTTGACTGGCCCCATTCCGTGTGAGAAGTGGGACAGGGTGGGTGCGCCTTTGGTTGGAGACTCAGTTCTACACTATGCAGAAGTGATCAGGGGTTTAACCCTGTCATTGCAGGCTTGGTGCTGGAATGGGCCAGTCTAATACCCAGCAGTCCTGCTTTTCAGCCAGCTCGGCTGAACCCTGACCTACCTGAGGGCCATCTTTCTGCCTTCAAGGTATCTCAACCATTGGGACAATATCTGTCACCACTGGCATTGCCTCTACGGTCCACTTGCAATACCTTGAGCTCACTGGGCTCCCTCTGTGGCAGGGCCTTTCCCCAGTGCACTTCCCGACACCTTCCGATCTCTGTCTGTTGGTCTCTGGCAGGTTGCAGCTCCGCGGGGAGGTCCTCCTGAGTTGGGCAGGCCAGGCCAGTCTTTCCTTTCCACTCTCACAGCCCCACCTTCCTTCCTTCCTTCCTTCCTTCCTTCTTTCCTCCCTTCCTTCCTAGTGTTCACCTCACCTTCTGATTATAGGCTCACCGTGATGAAGCTTCGCTTCCACCATTTACAGAGTCTCTGTGGCAGCTGAGAAAGAGTCTGAGCACTCCTAGACACCCAGCGCCTGGCTCAGTCCTTATCTCTCAGGGACATGACCATTCCCAGTAAATATCTGTTGAGTGAATCAGTTGATAATATTGTTCCACCTTATTTCAAAGCATAATTTCAAGCAATTATACTCAACTGTGGAATGCAATTGATACAAGAGATGAAGATGATCCGTCTCCAGCAAAGACTGTGCTGGACAGCCCAGGCACAGTGTTCAGTATCGAATGACCGGAGTGACCGGAGAAGCGTGCGCAGCAGCCGCAGCACGGCCAGTAAGTGCCAGTGATTTGTAGGAAGAGCATGGTGGGGAGGCGCGAGAACCGAGAGACGAGCGCAGCTGAACTCAGATAAAGGGACAGGTTAAAATTCACCCGCACCAAGATGCTCTTGGGTCAGTGTCTCACAAGGTGGCTCCTTCACCCATGGGACCAACAGATTGTGCAGAGTCCACATCAAGCCAGCTCCACACTCCTGCAAGTACCACCCAGAGCTCCGTTACTGTCTTTCCCTTCTTAGTGACTGTGGTTTGTTTGCTAAGTTTTCCTCTGCCAATGAGCTCCGTTAAGTGGCCATCCCTTGCCAGGATCTCCCCTCTGTTGTTCAAGGTGGGTGGGAACCAAGTTCCCTCTCTGAGTCTCAGAGAGCTGGTAACCAGGGTGTCTGGAATGGTTAGAATCAGCTGGGATTAAGAGCACAGTGTGTGTGTGTGTGTGTGTGTGTGTGTGTGTGTGTGTGTGTTTGCTTCTGGGTTTATTTTTTTTTTAAGAATCTGGGAAAGTCACCAAGAATTCTATTTTAAAAAACTTGCTGTGAAAGTGCACCTCAAACCTAGTTCTCACAGCAAAGGAAAATGACCCTAAAGGTAGCTTTTACTCCCACCCCACTCCACATTTTATCCTCGAATGAGCAAAAAAAGCCTCCTTCTTATCTGTTGTTTGTGGGAATTCCACATCAGAACTGCACTCCATCTTTTTTTGCTTCTCTGATGTAATGAAAACCAACTTTGCTTTTCTCTTATGCCCTGGAATCACCACCTTACTCCAGACAAATAAAAAGGGAGTGTGGGGTGTGTGTGTGGTGTGTGTGTGTGTGTGTCACAGTCTTCACCAGGAGACAGGAGGTAGCCTGCCCTGATGGGGCTGGAAAGGGGAACCATCAGGTTGAAAGCTCTCCACGTTTAAGGACAACTGATCCTGTGATGGCAGGACCAGGGCACTGCCACACACACGGCAGGGCAGGTCCAAAGCAGCCTGAGGAGGGAAAGCACAGCAAGCACCCAGCCAGTCTCAGGAGGAAGAGAGGAACCAGGGTGGAGGCCCCTGATAGAGGGCCCTGAGGACCAGGCCAGGAGAGAAGCTGGTGTCCGCATGTCACAAAGGCCAGTATTTGGCTCAGAGAATGTCCAAAGTGAGCCTCTGTTCAACACCTGTCCAGTGGCTGTGTCAGGTTTCGGGACAGGACACTACTGTGCCCCAGAGGAAGGACAGAGCGGCTCTGAGACTGGGACTGAGGAGGTACCAGGGTCTCTGAGGGCCAAATTAAGGGCATTGGTCTGTCACCTGGGAGAGTGCGAGCCCAGTAGCGTCCAGCTAGAGCCACTGCCCTGCCCACTCTCTACTGTGGCCAGTGGGGCACCACTCTGATGACAGCGTCTCTGAGGCTCTCAGGTGGATGTGGTCACATCCTCCCTTCCCACTGCCTGTATTTCTCAGAGTTGCCAGGATGAGGGCAAAAAAGATCCCACATTCATCATTTGAAGAATTAATTTTATTAAAATTAACACACTACTCAGAGCAGCATCCCGAAGTTATCCATGCAAGATTAGTTCTATGGGTTCCAAAACCAATTGTTGGTTATTTAAAAGGAAATGTTTAATAAATTGTGCTAGAAAAACTCTATATCCACATTTAAAAAAAAAAGAGTTTCTATCTTACACCACTCACAAAAATTAACTTGAAATGAAATGAAGGCTTAGAAGTAAGACCTGAAACTCCAAAATTCTTATAAGAAATTGCAACCGGCTTCAGCTATTATTCTTTTACATGATGCCCAACGGAAAGCAGCAACAGCAAAAAGGGAAGAGGTGCGTCTGACGGAAAAGCTTTTGCACAACAAAGGAAACAAATACGGAAAGGCGACCTACCGAGCCACGGAAAATATTTGCAAACCAGATAACTGACAAGGGTTAATACCCAAAACACATTTTTAAAAAAACTCACAATTCAACAGCAATAAGCAAACATGCTGATTTTGACAATGGGCAAAGGACTTGAACAGAAATTTTCTACAAAAATTACACATTAATAACCAACAGGCAAACGAAGATGTACTTTACATTACTACCTTAAGGGAATATGGTTTTTGTCAAAAAGATAAGAGGTAAGTGTTGACAAGGGTGTGGAGGAAAGAGATCACTTGCACACTGTTGGTGGGAATGTAAATTACTACAGTCACACACGCCCCAGAGAAATATTTTCCTTCCTAAGGTTTAACGCAATCTCAACCAAAAAATACCAACAGCATTTCTCAAGAAAGAAAAAAATCCTGCTATTTGCAACAATGTGAATGGGCCTTGACAACATTATGCTAACTGAACAAAGTCAGAGAAAGACAAATTCTATGTGGTCACACTTCTATGTAGAGTCTAAAAGGGCTGAACTCATAGAAATGGAACTAGAACAGTGATCACCAGGTGCTGACGGGAGGGGACATGGGGAGTTGTTGATTGAAAGGTACAAACTGTCAGTTATGGAAGAAATAAGTTATGGGAGTTTAATGTGCAGCATAGTGAACACAGTCAGCAATACTATGCTGTATACTGAAAATTAAGAGATTATATTTTAAATGTTCTCATAACGTGAAGTAATAGGTTAATTAGCTGGTTTGCAGTAATCATTTCAGTGTGTGCATATAGCAAAGCATCACGTTGTACATGACTACTGTACTCTTTTTTATCAATTGTACCTTGATAAGGTAGAGAGGGAAAACATGCTTATTAACCCTACTTAAATGGGAATAAATTAACTTGGCAGCGGTTTCTCTTGTAGTTGCATAAATATACCTTGTTTTAGGTGCATGAAACAAATGTTGGTATTTCAACAAGAAAGTTTACTCTAAAGGTTTTAAATATTTTTAAAGATGAATATAAATTTACCTCCTTCTTCTACTCCTCAGACAAAAAAGGACCATCTAACCACCCACACCCTGGACTTCAGGAGCACGCAGCACTGCACCCTACATGAAAGACACTGGAGAAGTCATTTCATGAGCTAGCAGGTCTGGAAAACTGTGCATGTGAGTGCTGTGTGTGCACTCGTGTGCATGCATGGTCACACATGCACCTGTGTGTAACAGCATGTAGTTGCTTCTGTCCTTAAAGTTTGAAATAATTTTTATGTTTTATTGTACATCTTTTCCCACTGTCCTAACTTCCTTGCAATAAGTGTAACTTTCATAATCATAAAAAGCAATAAAGCTATTTCCATTTTGAAAAAAGTAAATGGCAACTTCTTCACCCACAAAATTATCCTTTGTTTTCATCCCTGAGAGCTGTTTTTACGGCCAACAGCCAGAGTGACTAAAACAGTGCCCAAGATCCATAGCTACAGCCAGCCTCCAAAACCCTTCCTGCGTTAGGGTTTTCCCTCAGTTTCTCTGACCTGGTCAGGTGCTCTGTGTCCCCTCTGGCTCCACCCCTGCAGTCCCCCACTACATTTCATGAAATATCAAGGGCATCCTATAATTTTAATAGCATGCATCTCCTTGGGCCTGAGATGTCACAAAAGAGGATGACACCCTGAATCCACCAATTCTGAATGAATAAATGGATGGGGAGAGAATTATTTGCCTCATTCCAATTTCATGCCCACCAGATGTGACAACTCTCAAAGGTCCCCAGTCTTTTTCACTCTGTTGCAAATGAACAGATCCTAGTAATGACTTTACCAGGAAAAAATTATCTTCCTGAGCTAAGCTTTAAATTGCCTTATTTTTTTTTCTGAGTATAGCTAGCTGGTTCTTGTGATATTTTTGCATTCTAGATTTTTCTGGATTGTATCTCCTAGCTCAGTGCTTCTTAGGATTTTGTGGAAATGCAGGTTCCAGTTCATAAGTCTGGGGCAAGGCCCAAAATTCTGAATTTCTAATGCATGTTCAGCTGTAGCCAAAGGTGCTGGTCAGGAGATGCCACCGTGAGTAGTGCCACCATGGCTCCCAAGGGCTCACAGAAGGTAAATATTGAATCCCACCATATCTGATGACCTGTTTCTTTTCCATCCTGCAGTTCTTGCAACTCTGTAAGTTGCTCTAAATTAAGCACTTAAATAGTGCATTGCTGTTATTTCAATAACATTAAGTGAAACTTAAGTGGTAGGATTGTTAATAGCTCATTTCTCTCAATTGTCCAGTTTCAGTTCTTTCTTGGGACATTTCACCCTTCTATACCGATCTGGGACCACATGCTTGCTAGGTCAGAGTTGTCTAGTGAGCTGCCTGCAGAGCTTTATTTGGAAGCTCACATCAGTGGGTTAAGTTTAAGGGTTACCACTGATGTTCTGTGTGACTTGAACACACTCCTCACTTGTGATTCTCAGTTTACCTGTGAGTCAAAGGAAGTGACAACAGCATAAAATACATGGGACTGTGATACTTACATGAGACCTTGGCCTGCAGCAGGTTCACCCATAAGTGACTATAATAAATTCTAATAACTCTTGTGTCCTTTCTGAAGTCTTTTGTTTAATGTGGTACTGGGGATTAGATCCAGGGGCCTTTGCACTGAGCTACATCCCCAGTCACACCCCCAGCCCTTTTAAAAAAAATGTTTTTTTGAGACAAGGTCTTGCTGAGTCTCTAAGTCACCCAGGCCAGATTTGAATTTGTACTCTTCCTGCCTCAGCCTCCCAGAGTGCTAGAATTTCAGATGTTGTTTTGGTTACTCTTCTGCTTACTGAGACAACACCCAAAGTTAAAGAAGGAAAGGTTTGTTTTGGCTCACAATTTGTAGAGGTTTCAGTTTAGATTTGGCTGGCTCCAAATCAGGATGGCATGGGAGAGGAGAAATTGTTCATAGCAGGCAGAAGACAGCAGCAGTGAAGTAGTGAAGCAGCAAGCAACAAGTGACAGTAGAAGCTTCTTTCTGTCTCTTTTATATTCTATCTAGGCTACCTACTATTAGGGTGGGTATCACTCATACCCAGAACTGTGCCAAACCCATCAGAGGACTAATTTAATAATCACACATTAGTCTCAAAATCACACATTCTAGATCCAGCCACCTATGAAAAACACCCAACAATGGCTGTATGAGGCTTTGGGGGAACATCATTTTTTAAATTCCACAACCATTTTAAACAATTCACAGTGAAAGGATGCTATTTTGTCCCATTAAAATTGGAAGAATTTGGTTGGATGTGGTGGTACACACCTTGTAAACCTAGAGCTAGGAAGGTTAAGACAAGTTTGAGGCCAACCTGGGCCACATAGGAGTTCAAGGCCAGTGTGACTCTGTTTAAAAAAAAATAGGAATATTTACAACTTCCAAAGATGGAGAGAGCAGGGAGTAAACTCCTATCACACTATGGTGGGAAGTAAGTTGGCCAAAGCCTCTGTAATGGAAGAAGCCCAGAAATATATGCTAAGTCTTAAAATGTTTATGCCCTTCCCCAACAACCCAATGGTTTAGAATCCATGATTGGGGCACATCAGGACTGTATAGAAATTTACTTGCAATTATGCTTGCCACATTATTTATTATATAAAAAATTGGAAATATAAAAGTCCAGTGATAAGGGGTAGAATGAATAAATAATGGCAAATTCACCCAATGACATAATGTGCATCTATTAGAAGTACTTGCAAGGAATGATTAAAGTTTAAATGAAAAGAACAAGATTTTAAAATCAATATTCACTATAATATTAACAGTATCTAACTCTGGAAGATAAAGTTGTGGATGATTATCATTTCTTAACATTTTTTCGTGATTTTTATAATGATTTTATTGTTATTACAGTCAGAAAAACATGCTGTAAAGAAAATTCTCTTTATACCACTCAGGGTCTAATGGAATACAAGTATGAATTATAATCACAAATTTTGTTTCTCATTCATTAAAGTACATCAGGCAAGACCTTTGCTTGGCACTAACTCATTGGACATCAATTTTGAAAGAATTTTATAACTCCAAAGAACAAAGCCTCCAATCTTTCCAAATTTCATGTAAGTTTTCACAAGCTTTCCTTCTCTATAAATTGCTCAGAATTGAGGAATTATTACTTGCTATCATCTCTGCCAGGCTCAGAGGAATAAATGACAGCTGATGCTCAGCATAGTGTACCTTGTGTACTGTCCTATCCATCCCACTCAGCTCTGGCAGGCTGTTAGGGGTGCGTCACTGTCTCTGGCTGCTGGGGAGCCCTAGAGCTGTACCCTGGCACCAGTAAGCCTTCAGTCTACCTGCTGTTAAAGGCAAGCACCAAGCCATGACTCCCACTGCAGTCCTGTGGTCCAGACCTGACTCGGGTTTTCTACTCCAACCTTAGGCCAGGCATCAGACTGCTGTAAAGTTGTGAGTCACTCCTCCTCCATATGATGGAGAATTCTGTCAAAAGGAACCCACTGTCTGTTAAAGTAGGAAGCTTCCCAAAGCTTTCCAACAGCCTAGCATGCCTTAAGAGAATCACATTGGTGTGCCCTGAATCAGCAGGGTACTGAGTAGGCAGTAGGCATAGTAATAAAAGGTACAGAGTCTGTAGAGAATCTTAGAGATAGGAGCAGGGTACAATAGAGGGTGGGTGGCTATCAGGTACCGAAACACAGATGGAAGTAATAAGTTCTAGGGTTTCACAGCACGATGGCTGACTACAGTTCACAATAATCTATTATATCTTTCATGAATAGCTAGGAGGAGCTCAAAGCCTCCAAACACAAAGTAATGATAAGGCAATGGGTACATTCATTACACGGACTTGGTTAGTACACATTATATACATGTATTAAAAATAGTACATTCTACCTCATAATTATGTAAAATATTTATTATACATGTTAAATTACAATTGCATGTTGAATGTGTTATAATTACCTATTAAACTTTTTTTTAATGTTTAAGGAGGTGGAACTTCTAACTACCTTGATTTAGTCATTACAAATTATATGCATATATCCAATTACCACACTGCAACCCATAAATATGTATAAATAAAACTATATTTTAAAAATCAACATTAAAAATGAGCTTATTATTAACATATATACCAGCAATTCTAAACCAAGCTTTTGATGAAATTCTTTCCCAAAAATTCTTTTGTTAGACAACTTTCTAAACAACTGCGATGATTACTATTGAGACTTAGTGACATGTATGAAAGCTGTATATTAAGGCATTTTATCATTTATCCTTTGCAAACATGGTATTCTACACAGAAGTGAATTTCAAGCACTCCCAGGTAGAGGGTGGGCCCTGAGACAGTTCACACCAGTTCCAGATGCTCTGAGCTCACTTCCAGGGTTCTTATCTCCAACCTGTACTTTCACATCTACCTTTAAACAGTGCATTCCCAGTGGGTGTAGCATTCACACCATCTCTACACCCTCCTCTGCTCCCCTGGTGAATCACTTAGTTAACTTTTAAACTTCTCAAGTTGACACAATGAACAACATCCTAGAGCAGTAAAGGCTTGTTCTCTACATCCCAGGATGTAGAACTATTGAGTCACTTAGTTAAGTTTCTAGACTTCTCAAGTTGACACAATGTATCAACCATTACAAACACTATAGACCAGTGCCAAAGAATCAGGAGGTAGGCCAAATAGACAGCAATTACACACCCACAATAAATTGAAGAGGTAGGATCTCACAACAAACACAAAGCCCAAAAACCAACTTCATCTGGAAAATATCTCTGAGAAGTAGTCATTTCCTAAAGGCTTATGATGCTAACAATAAAGATCCCTACCATAAACAATTTACAAATATCAATGCAAGAATTACACTTTAAATAAACAGAAAATGAGAAAACACAGAAGCAAAATTGAACTCCAGACTTCCAACTTGCTAATGGCAAACCCAGGAGGCAGTGAGGTGAAATGATTCAAAAGCAGAAGTAACAAAGCAAGCCAATGAGGCTCTAGAAAGAACAGAAATAACAAAGCAAATTAATGAAGCTCTAGAAAAAAATCAAATGAGAAATTATTTCTCAGACAACTTCAGAGATGACGATCATAACAAACGGCATAATTAGTGAATCAAGAGAATATACAGATAAAAGAGAAGAGCTTAGGAAAGTGATGGAAACCATGAATGCCCCTACTTAAGAAAGAAATGAAATCGATGAAACAGATTCAGGCAGATGTCTAGGAAATTAAAAACTCTCTTGAAGTAGAGACAGCAGAATGAACCAATGTGAGGATAGTATATCAGATCTAGATGACAGGATTGCAGTTAATGATCATGAAAAAGAGTTCTTAAAAATAGCAAGGGGCCATGAAAACTCAATCCAACAGCTTCTAGATGTTGCAAAAGAGAATAACATAAGATAGATCAAAGTTAAGAAAAAGTAGAACATAGCATACAATCAACATGAAAAACCTGTTCACAGAAGCAATGGTAGAAAACTCCCCAAGTGTGAAAAAGAATGACATACAGATAAGTGAGGCACATAGAACTTCATTATCGATGATCAAAAAAATTTATGTCAAGGCATATAATAGTCAAGATTCCAAAAATTCATCAGAATATGAAAGCTGTTAGACAAAAGAAAAAAATCACCTACAAACGAAAGCAAATTTTACCAATACAAACTCTCAAGTCAAGGAGTGCTTGGAGTAAAGTACTTCAAGCCCCCCCCCCAAAAAAAACCTCCAGCCAAGGTTGATGTACTCCACAAAACTATCTTTCAAAATTGATGGAGAAATCAGACACTTCTATGACAAAGAACATCTCAAGAAATTCATGACCACCAAACTAGGACTCCAAAATATTCTAAGGACTTTCTAGAAAGAGATAATGATGACTAAAACTCCATGAACTCCAACAGAATGAATCTACTAAACTAAAAAGAGTAGGGGAAAGGGAAACCAACAACAGGAAAATGATGCAACAGGGATAAGTGAATACATATCAGTTATACCCATAAATGTAATGGTCTCAATTCACCAATCAAAAGAAACATTCTTGCAGAATGGATCAAGAAGCAAGCCCCAACAGTATGCTACATATAAGAAACACATTTAATCAAACAAGAAATTCATGGACTAAAAGGCAAAAGATGAAAAACAATATGCCATGCAACAGGAACACAGAAAAAGGCAGGCATAACTAGTTGATTTGCAAAGTGGATTTCAAGCCAAGACTGATTAAGAGAGACAAAGAAGGTCACTACATTCGTGTTAAAGGAGCAATCCAAGAAAAAGAGTTAACAATAATAAGTATGTGTGTACCAAATACCAGCACACCCAATTACATAAAACAATTATTAATGGATATGAAAAATCAAATAAGCACTAGTACAATTGTAATGAGGGAACACAATAACTTATTGTCACAAGTAGATTAACTAACTAGACAACAAAGAAGTATTGAATTAAACCAATCTTTTTAAGAAATGGACTTAGTAGATGTTTACAGAGTGTCCTACTACACAACATCAGAATACATATTCTTTTTCATTGCACATGGGACATTCTTCAAATGTCCAAACTAGCTCATAGAATATGCTTAAGTAAATGCAAAGGAACTGAAATTATCTCACGCATATTATCAGACCATAGTGCAATGAAATTGGAAATCAATAGCAAAGAAAACAACCAAAACTTGATAAATATAATTAAATTAAATTACACCCTCCTAAACTACCAATCAGCCACAGATGAAATTAAAGAAGAAATTAGTCAGTTTCTATGATTAACCAATAATGTTAATACAACATACTGAACTTATGGGATGCAATGAAAGCAGTCCTTTGAGGGAAATTTATAGCAGTGAATTCTCATATCAGAAAAACAGAATATGCTAAAATAAACAACATAATGTTGAGTTTCAGTCTTCTAGAAGAAGAGCCAATCAAGCCCAAAGCTCATATATGGGAGGAAATTTTAAAGATTAGAGCAATTAATTAGAGAAATTAATTCAACTGAGATGAAGAACACAATGCAAAGAATCAATGAATTGAAGAGTTGGTTCTTTGAAAGATCAAATAAAATTGACAAACCTTTTACCCACCCTTATCAAAAAAAGAAAGACTAGAACCTGTGCAATTAGAAATGAAAAGGGTAAAATCACAACAGATTCTGCAGAAATCCATAAGATCATTAATAACTACTTTGAAAACCTATATTCTAGTAAGATGGAAAACACAGAAGAAATGGACAGATTCCTATACAAATCTGAATTGTCAAAAGTCAATCAAGAATATAAAAACATTCTAAATAAATTAGTATCAGTCGATGAAACTGAAGATGTAATTTAAAGCTTACCCACAAATAAAAACCCAAGTCCTGAAAGATTCAATGTGGATTTCTAAAAGAAATATAGAGAAGGCATAATGCCACTATTTCTTAAACTCTTTAATGAAATTGAAAGAGAAGCAATACTAACAAATTCAATCCTTAAACCAGCATTATTCTGATACCAAAACCAGAGAAGCAACCAACCAAAAAAGAGAGCTATGGACCAATCTTCCTAATGAATATAGATACAGAAATCCTCAATAAGACATGGCAAACAGAACGCAGCAAATTACCAAGAAGATTTTATACCAAGATCAAGTAGGAGTCATCCCAGAGTTACAGAAATAGTTCAACATGTGCAAATCAATAAATATAATGCACCATATTAACAGACCCAAGGATAAAAACTATTTGACCATCTCAATAGATGCAGAAAAAAACATTTGGCAAGAGTCAAACAACCACTCATGATTTTTAAAAAACCTACAGAAAATTGGATAGATGGTCTTTATCTCAATCTGATGAAAGCCATCTATGATAAAGTAACAGTAACATCATACTAAAGGGACAAAAACCAAAAGCTTTCACTCTAAAATCATGAACAAGACAAGGATGTCCACTATTATTACTGTTATTCAATATAATTCTAGAAATATTAGCCAGAGCAATTTGACAGGACAAAGAAAAGGAATGAGGGTAGGAATGGATGCAGATGACATGATACATGATACATAGAAGACCCCAAAAACTCCACCAGAAGACTTTTAGTTTTAGTAACAAAATTCAGCCACATAACTGGATACAAAGTTAACATTCAATACCATTTTTGCACATAAATAACAAACTTATGCAGAGAAAAATTAGAGAAACAACTTTTCACCATAGCATCCACAAAAATGAAATATCTAGGGATCAGTTCAATGAAGGAATTAAAAGACTTCCACAATGAAAACTATAGGACTCTGAAAAAAGGAGATGAAAGAGGATATCAGAAAATGCAGTGATATCCTTTGTTCTGCACTATATTGGCTAGAAGTAACCAATATAGTGAAAATGGCCATATTTCCACAATTGTTATACAGAAATACCATTAATGTACCTCACAGAAATAGAGAAAACAATTCTAAAGTTCATTTGGAACCAAAAGAGCCCTAGAATGGCAAAAGCAATTCTGAGCAACAAAGGAAAGGCAGGATGTATCACAATCCCTGACTTGAAATTATGCTACAAAGCTAATGTGATTAAAAAAAAAAAACATGCTACTGGCAAAATAACAGACTCAAGGACTCAAGGAACAGGTTAAAACATGCAGAAAAAATTCAAAACACTCTCAACCACCTTATCTTTGACAACGGTGCCAAACACATTCACTAGAAGAAGGACAGCCTCTTTCACAATAAATAGTATTGAAAAAACTGACTTTCCACATGCAGAAGATTAAAACTAGATCCATGTCTTTCAACATACACTAAGCTAAAATGGGAGTGAGTCAAAGATCTAAATATTAAATCTGCTAGAAGATAGAATAGGTAGAACTCTTGAAGACACTGGTGTAAGGGAAGACTTAGAAAAAAAACCCAATCACATAGGAGTTATCACAAAGAATCAACAACTGGGATCTCATCTTACTAAAAAGATTTTGCATAGCAAAAGAAATCACCAACAGAGTGAAGAGACAACCCACAGTGTGGGGAAAAATTTGCGACCTGTTCCTCAAAAGACTAATATCTATAATATATTAAGAACTCAAAAAATGAGATTCCCCAAATTTAAAGACCCAATCCCAGAAAAAGGGCATCTGAAAGGAAAAGACACTTATAAGATGGAGAAGTAGAAAGACAAATAAATATATGAAAAAATGTTCAACATCACTGGTCATTCAAGAGATGCCAATGGAAACAATGCTGAGAGTCCATTTCACTTCATCAACAATGACTACCGTCAAGAAATCAGCTACTAACAAATTCTGGCAAAACTGTGGGGGGAAAAGGAACCCTTCTGCACTATTGGTGGGAGTGTAGACTGGTGCAACCAGTGTGATAATCAATGTGGTGATTCCTTAAAACCTAGGTATAGAGGTCCCATCTGACCCAGCTATTTCCCTTCTTGGTACCTCACTGAAAGAATTAAAAATATCATACCACAGCAATATATGCATGCCCATGTTTAAAGCAGCACAGTTTGTAACAATTAAATCTTGGAAACAGCCCAAATGTTTATCAACGGATAAATGGACAAAGATGTGGTTTTTTTATACAATGGACTACTACTTAGCCATAAAGAGGGATAAGCTTGAGACATTTCTAAGTAAATGGTTGAACCTTGAGACAATACTCTTAAATAAAATAAATGGGACACACATGTTTAAATATCACATGGTTTCTCTGATATGACAAACCAAAAGTATAAATGAGGACCAAAATGTATCATAGATATTATAAAATAGAAAGAAAACACTGGGGCCAGGGATTTAGCTCAGTGGCATAAGCGCCTGCCTGGCAAGCATGAGGTCATTAGTTTGATCCCCAATACAGAAAGAAAGAACTCAAATGAGAAGGGGAACTAGGGAGGGACAAGGAGGGAAGGAAGGAAGGGAAAAGAAAAAAGAATAAAAGGAAAAATGGTAGCAAAATTTTTGTAAATGAGAAGAGGGATTGAAGGGAGGAGAAGGAAATGGGGAAAAAAAGAAGAATCAAATAGCTCAAATACGGGTATAGATTCTATATGATGAATGTGATCATTATGTGTATCTGAAATGTAATGATAAAAATTAATTTTAAAAGAATAACATGAAGAAGTGGGAGGAAGAACACACAGAGAAAATTTCAAAATAACCAGTGTTGATGAAATTAATCTTAAATTTTTTCCCCTTAATGAAATCTTCTGTTTTCTAATCCTGGACATATGCCACAATTCAGATAGCCCCTGCTATCTTAATCACCAGTGACCAAGTTTTATGGGCACATCATTCCATGAAATGTGATTTGTTAATATTAGTACTTTTTGGTTCCTAATACTGCATGGTAGAAAATCACAATATACTTTAATACTAAGACACAGACTGACAGGGCAAACTCCTGCCTTCCCTGGGCAAGATGCCTGGGGCGTCTGCTAACCCATGAGACAAAGGCCCATCAGTGCCCTGCCCTGCACTGATGTGGAGAAGCCAGACCTACCTGACTTACAGAGCAGGCCATCCAGCAGCCTCACAAGGGGCTGTGACATCCACATGCCCTAAAAACCAAAGTCAGCTCCTGTGGCAGGATCTGTGGCAGGATTCTCAAGTCCCTTCCTGCCCCTAACCCACTGATACTCCCTGGCCCGTCCTCTCATACCTCAACGGTGCCTCACATCTGCTTCCAAAGTCCTACACTGTGCAGCTTTCTACACTCCTGCGGGCAGGATGACCACACCTTCCTGGGTGCCTGCACAGTCCTGTTTTAGGTCAGTTCTTTCAGAGAGTTGTTATCAGTGTCTCTTTTTTCCTCTACAATGTCTCAGTCTGAATAAAAAATCACTAGCTCCTCTGTCAATAGAAGAGAAGGCTGTGGCTTTAATCTTCCTAAGGGACTATAAATATTTCTTCAGTAAATATTATTTAGGAAGATTAATGGGGAAAGTAAGATATAAAAATTCACCATCATATATAACACTCAAAAATCAATAGCATGCCTCTGCATAAACAGCAAACTCACTGAGAGAGAAATTAGGGAAACCACACACTTCACAACAGCATCCCCCCACCAAAAGACATTCTTAGGAGTCAATCTAACAAAGGAAATAAAATTTCTGTACATTGAAAATTACAGAACCCTGAAAAAAGAAATTGAAGAGGATCTCAGAAAATGGAAAGATATTTCTTGCTCATGGGATAGGAAGAACCAGCATTGTGACAGTGGCCATACTCCAAGACTGTTATATAGATTTAATGCAAACCCTATCAAAATACCTTTAGCATATCTCATAGATCCAGAGAAAATATTCCTAAAATACATCTGGGACTAGAAGAGGTCTAGAATAGCAAAGACAATCTTGGGCAACAAAGGCAAGGCAGGAGGCACCACAATCCCTGACTTGAAATTATACTACAAAGCTACTGTAATAAAGTCAGCATGGTACTGGAAAAAAAAAAAGGCCTGAGAATCAATGGAACAGAATAGAAGATGCAGACACAACTCCAAACATACTTAGCCATCTTTGACAAAGGGGCCAAACATATTCACTAGAAGAAACATAGCCTCTTTAATAAATGGTGCTGGAAAAAACTGGACTTCCACATGCCAAAGACTAAAACTAGACCTATTATCACCATGCACTAAAGTCAAAATGGACCAAAGAGCTAAATATTAAAATAGAAACACTAAATCTACTGGAAGAAAAAGTAGGTAGAAATCTTGAAGACATAGGAGTAAACAGAGAGTTCAAGAACAAAACCCAGACTGCATGGGAAATACTTCAAAGAATCAACAACTGGGATCTCATCTTATTAAAAAGTTTTTGTACCTCAAAAGAAATCACCAACAGAGTGAAAAGAAAACCCCCAAATTGGGAAAAAATTTTAGCCAACTGTCCCTCAGACAAAGGATTTCTATCTAGAACATATAAAGAATTTAAACAAATCAGGGCCCACAAATTGAAAGACCTAATCCAAAAATGGGTGTCTGAGATAAATACACAAATTCTCAGATGAAGAAGAAATACAAATGGCAAATAAATATACAAAAAATATACAAAAAATCATTGATCTTTTGAGAAATGGAAATTAAAACAACACTGGGATTCCATCTTATCCCAGAAAGAATGGCTATCATCAAAAAATCGTCCATAATGAAAGCTGGTGGGGCTGTGGGGGAAAAGGAACCCTTCTACTATTGGTGGTAGTGTGGACTGGTACAACCACTGTGGAAATTAGTGTGGTGATTTCTCAATGAACTAGGATTGTTCTTTCATTGTTTGATTGTTTGATCATTTTTTTCATGCCTCTATCTTGTAATCTGAACAACTACTTTGAAGATAATAATATGCAGTATACTAATCATTGTTAATCTCCTATTATTTGTTTTGAAATTCTGTATTATTGCTTTTATCCTTTTTCTATTAAAAAAAAAGAAACCTAGAATTAGAGATCCCATTTGATCTAGCTATTCCCCTTCTGGATACTTTTCCAGAAGAATTGAAAACATCATGCCGCAGTGAGATATGTGCACCCATGTCTGCAGCAGTACAATTTGTAGTAGTCAGATCTTGGAAACAACCCAAATGCCCTTCAAATACGGAATGGATAAAAAAGATGTGGTATTTTTATAAAATGGAGTACTACTCTGCTATAAAGAAAAATGGCATCAAGGTTTTTATAGGTAAACGGATGTGATTTGAGACCATATTCAAAAGTGAAATAAATCAGTCTTGCATGTTAAACATCATATTATCTCCCTCGTGTAAAAAACAAAGAGTAAACTATATTGTGAAAGGGAAAGAAACTGCTTAAAGGAAAAGAATAACTGGGATGAGGAAAGGAGAAAAGAAGTAAGTGGGAAAAAATACACACACACACACACACACACACACACACAATAGCTAACAGGCTACTCAGTAATAGGTTGCTCTATCTGGTAATCCGAGCAACTATTTTGAAGACAACAATGTACAATATAAGAACAACTGTTAATTTCTTATTATCTTGTTTTGAAATTCTGTATCATTTTTAGGGTTTTTTTTTCCTTTATTCTCTTTAAAATAAAAAAAAATTGTTCACCATAAGAATTCTAAACTAAAAAGACTAAAAGATTAAAGATGGAATCTGAGACTTCACACACCTATAGGCTTTGGAGTTCTGATCGTCCCTGTAGCAGATCACAGCAGCTGATGTGGTTCTCCGGGCTTCCGGAAGCCACAGGAAGAGGGAAGTTGCCCTGCGTTTTGCAGCTCAGCTTCTCCAGTGCACTTCCTGTCTCATTCTGGATTCAGCTTGAGAGATATTTGGGTTGGATCGGCTTCCCAGGCATCAAATCCTCAGCCTTTCTAGAAATGTGACTTCCATGTGGTCTCTGTTCTGCCTTGTCCCTGGCACCTCCAGAGCCTGGATTGGATGGCTGTGCACATGATACCCAGAGACATCCAACCCGTCCTGTGCCCTTGGTGGGATGTTGACCCTCAAACTTTTCCTCTCCACCAGTGTTCCATAATATCTCTTGAAAGGTTTTGTAATGAAGAGCCCCCTGATAAATGCATTTCAGAAACCTCCCTCTGGGAAGTTGACACATAGTCACTTACAAAAAGTCCCAAGAAGAGGCTGGGGCGGGTGTGGCTCAGTGGTAGAGCACTTGCCTAATGTGTGTGAGACCCTGGTTTCCATCCTCAGTACTACAAAAATAAAATCCCCAGAAGAAATACAACAAAAAACATCATTGGCTGTTCCCCATATTTTTGGGTCTTGGGGCTACTCTGCAATACCTAGTAGCCCCAATATTACCATTTTTGGAAATAGTGCCCAAATTTCTCTCACTTATATTAAGGTTGGTTAAAATAGAAACACTCTCCAGCTGCTAGGGTGATTCCTGTCCTTTTACTCTAAGTCAGTGTGTACCAGGAGAAGCCTCTGACCCAATGCAGGACCCCATCTCTCCCTGGCACCTACCAGTGTCACAGTAGCTGTCTCCAACAGCCAAACCCTTTGTGTTCCTTTTTCTGTGGTAGAGTGAGACCTAAAACACAACAATTCCTCCTCCAAATGGAGCAGGTCCTTGGGTCATGGTGATGAGAGAGACCAGGAGTGGCTAACAGAGGGAGTAAAAGGCAGCCCAGGATGGTAGCAAACAAGGAGCATCCTTGGACCTAAGAAAATCAAGGGCAAACCTGACTTAAAGCCTGTAGGCTTGCTTTCAAGTACTTGCTTTTAGTGGACTTTTTAAAAGTCACTAATTTTAGAGGTCACATAGCTGAGCAGTGCATTCTCAGTCTCCCCTAGCTCTGCTGTAGATAATACCTCTGATGTATGGGGCATGATGGTAATGGTTACGTAGGTAACTTTTCTGGGACTTGAAGGCTGCTTTTATTGAAACCACCAGCTCTTCACTTGGGTCTGTGCAAAGGCACAATGGGTGACATCTCTCACATCAGGGGGCTGAAAATCCTATGCTCAGGTCTAACGAATGCCACCGTTTTCTGAACAAGTGTCCTATAAGGAGGTATGGGGATGAATCATGCACACCCAGACCATGGATTCCCTCACGTCCATCACCTTTCCCTGTGCCTTAAGTCACCCCGTTTCTTCAACCCACACATAGCCCTAACTCTTGTCCTCAAGTAGATAGAATTGAGCATTGCTTTCCTGTTTCCAGGGGGGCTACTCAAGAACAAACTCATTCTCTTTTGCAAAATTTGGCATTTCAGTAATTGGCATTTGTGCAGTGGCCAATTGGGCCTGGTTTGGTAAAATTAACACCACTATGAGTCAACACTCTTGATTGATTTGTTTGGTTTTGCCTTGTCGCATTACTCCTTATACAGGTAGCTTTGGCAATGGAGAGTATGTGAAGCTTCCAATCAGAAAACAGACTGGACAAGGGGCTTCAGTGGCCCAAAGGAGTAGAGAGAAAGTGGTCCCTGAGGACTACTGTGGGCACCACTATGTGAGCCTGAGAGCAAAGCAGAGCTCAGACACAGGAGAACAAAGAGAGTGTGGGGAGAGGCAGCCTCTGCAGCAGAGTAACCTTGAGGTTGACCTCCTGAGTCACAGAGCTAGTGTTGTGGGTAGGGCTCCTTAAATACTGCTAGAAGGGAAAAGATCTGGCCGAGGGGCCAAAGTTGGCCCAAGGTTGAGCTTAAGGTGGAGTCAGTGGTTTCAACTATGAAAAACAAAACCTTGCACTGGTAGAAAGAGACTATAGCAGTAGAGCCTGCTTTCCTTTCTAGGAAAGCTGCCAATATCTTGCTTCCCCTCCAAGAGACATCGTCTCAGTTTATCTAATGCTACAGTGAGGTCACTCATCACTCTACAAGGGAGTATCACTTACCTGTGGCCACAGCAATGCTGCATAACGAACAGCCATACAACCTCAGTGGCATTCCACAGTAAGCACTTATCCCTCTTGCTTCTGGGGTCAGCTGGGGTGCACCAGGCTGCTTCCTGAGCTTGGCATGGCTTGCTGTGGTCTGGAAGGCTGTCAGCTGCTGCAGGCTGCCCTTAGCCAGCACCACTGGGGCCATGAGATCTGTTCTTTGCAGGGCTTTTGGGGGGCTTGGAGCTGTTGGAGCTGTGGAGAAGTTCTGTCGGCTGAAGCACGTTGCACTGGTGATCTCAGATCCAAATGCTGGGAAGAAAACTCCACCTCCTCAGTGAGAGACACTGAAAAGTTACATGTCAGTAAGGGCAGTTATGAAGAGAGGTGAGGAACTGGAGTCACCGACGACTCACACTGTCTCAGGGGTAATATCCTCAGTACCCTTCATTCATTTTGACTGCGTTTTTTTAAAAAAAAATCAGAACTTTTGTTCTACCAAAGGTAAGATATGACAACTTGAGTAATTCTGTTTATCTGTGTGGCCATTAGAAATGCAGAGCTTGATTTAAACAGGGCGACTATGAAATAAACAATTCAGGAGAGACATCCTGCTAAGGGTGGGGCGCTCATGTGTTCTTCAGAGGACCAGAGAGAAAGGGTGCTTCTCTGGCATGTATCCAATAAGTCATCTTCAGTCTGAAAGATGCAAATAAATATGTGTGCCCTGCATCTGAGTGCCCCAATTCCATGAGGATGCTGCAGTTCTGAGAGATTCCATGTCTTCCTGAGACTTCAAGAGACTAAGGTGCTTCCTAGGTTGACTCTGCAGAAAGGCAGTGCCCAGATGGCACCAACTTCCCAGCATGCTTGGCCCCATTCTCTCCAACCTCCCAGCCGCCTCTGGCAGGCTGCATCTATGGGGCCCTGCGGCATCCCTGGCTGCCCCACTCCAAAAGCAACATCTAAGAGTCCAGCCAAGTCATTTCCAGGAAGCGATGGCTATTTTTCCCTTTGTCATTTTTGACAGCAGGTCTGCACAGGGCAAGGCCGCAGCTGGCATTCCACTGGCAGAGCTAACAGCTGTAGGAGTCAAGCAAATACATAGTTGAAGACCTTGCTTGTCTTCAGGAGGCATTTATTTTATTTCCACTTGTTTTTCAGCCAGCTTCTTGGACAATTGTTATGACTGCTTTGGTGCATTTCCAAGAGAAGCTAGCAATGCTGCAAAGGCCAGAAGCCAAAAAGGAAGTGAAAAGAAACAGCTCTGCTGTCCCTGGTAATAAAGAAGACAGGAAAATGCCATCAAGCTTCCTGCTCCAGCTGCAGAAGCTATGAAACAGCACCACTCACACCCCAGGGGAGGAAACCCAAGAATGAGAAAATCTGGGAAGCACTGAGTAGAAAGATAAAAATGTCACCACACTGTATGGATGTCCTATAAAGAGGAGCTGGGGAGCAGGGTGCGGAAGTCAGGGTGACTGGAGTGATCGCTGGGGAGCTTGCCGTAGCTGACAGCCTGCTGTTACCACCCACAGACGTTCCTGCCAGGGCTGTGCCCAGGGGCCTTGCTAATAAACAGGCTCTGTGCTAGAACATCGATCTTCTAAGCTTTGTCTCTATTCATATGGTAATTTTTGAACTAGGAAAATAAACCTGATCCTTGAAGCAGGAATGTCTGGACTTTTCTACCACAAATTCACATGCATTTTTATTTAAATCTACTGAGTTTTCAGGACTTACAGCGGTCAGCATTCCTTTTCATTTTAGCAGGTCTATTGAGAATCAAAATGTAAGTTCCCATCTGAAATCTGAACATGAAAGTCTCTGTGGCTTGAGACACATAGGTGACAGCCAAAAGAAGACAAACTGATAGTGACAGTGTTAATCACAAATGGGAGCCAAGTTTCCCCAAGATGCCTCAGTAAAGCTGGTATTTGGGTCTCCAGACAAGCTCAGAGGGGTACACAAGGAGAGGTACTGTCCTTGAACCTTCTGTGTGTTTAGGACCTGTACTATGCAGTGTGGTGGCTCCTGGCCAAGCAGGGCTGTTGAGCTCTATTGAAATATGGCTACTAGTACTGGATTGTTAGCTTTTTAAAGACTTTTATTGATTTAAATTTGAATAGCCACCTGTGAATAGTGGCCACTGCATTGGACCACAAAGGTCCAATGGGCCAGTCATGGTGGAACATCCTCATAATGCCAGCACATGGGAGGCTGAAGCAGGAGCGTTGCTGTGAGTTCAAAGCCAGCTCGGGCTATATGAGGAAGTTCAAGGCCAACCTAAGCCGCATTGTGAGACCCTATCTTAAAAAAAAAAAAAAAGGTTTAGAGTTGATTCTTTTCTACTGAATTGCATTTTGTTTTGCTATGTTCACTAGTGTTTCCTGTGTCAACTTAAACTTCTCGGGTGTCAGGCTGTGCTCCCATCCCTCCCTTGGGCTGTGGCAGGGGCTCGGGAATGCTAGGGTGATGTAATAGATGTCACTTTGGAGGCAGCTAGCCTGAAAGGGGCAAACATCAGCATGGGAAAATTTGGAATGGAGCATGTGGGTGCCTGAGGGCTAAAGGTAGTTGGACTCATGGTGCAGTCCGAAAAAAAAAAAAGACCTGAGAAGAGAGATTTCTAGATTTTCAGACTCTGCCCTCATTGGAATGTTTCCTTTACAGACAGAAAAATGAGCTGGCCTTTTGAGGAAAGAGGAAGGAGCATTTATAAATGTGTTATCCAGACAGCCAGCAGAGAGAAAAGGAGAAATGAAGAACTGGCAATTAGCGAAGCTAACGCAATGCCTTCAGAACCCAAACAGGAGGGTCAGAAAAGCTGTTCTCTCCCATGACTTTCTACTCCGAGAGAACTGACCCCCTAACTTCAAGATGATTCTTGTGCAAATACGCATAGCGTGCTTTTGATTAAGTATCAAAACAAAACTGGTACTTTTGGGAAAAACTTGGCCACTGCCCAAGGTGAATCCTCGGGTTCCTGAGTCTGTGTATCTATCAGGGCCAGGAGTTCCATTTCAATCACTCAATAACCATCCCAGAGGAGACGCATTTAATGGGAGCCTGGGGGCAGGAACTGGACACATGGCAGTGAAACAAGGAGTCTCAGATGGTCCTCTCCAATTGTGACGGTTCTGCAGTACCATCCAAAGGAGTCTAATCAGTGTCCTGTCTGAGGATGCATGTGTGTGACAGCTGGTGGCCCAGTACTTAGGAGAGAACATGAGACCTATGGTGGAAACTGCCGATAAGGTTTCAGGGAGACGGAGGTACCAAAGGGAAATTAGAACATCTTGGATTTGTGTTTATTCCTTCAGAGCAACGCTGACTTCAACACAGCCCCGAGGGACACCTCAAGCCCACATCCTGTCAGTCCCAACCCAGTTGCTTAGCAGCCTTGTCTCGTGTTTAAAACAACCAATATTTTATTTCTAAACAGCTTTTTGATTTTTATATACAACTGAGCTCTTCTTCCAAGTCAGTGAGGACAGAAGGTGACAGCATTGGTTGTCTGTTTGGGAAAAGAATAAAACATGGCAGGTTCCTTCTTTCAGTGTGAGGGTTTCAGCCAAGAGCAATGCTAGGGGAAAATCCACACAAGGCAACTGTTAAGTCTGGGTGGATCTACAAACTACCCTGTTTCAGTAATCATTAGAGCTCATGGAACTCATGGAAGCTGTTAAGCTCGTGTGATGGTTTATTAGAGGAAGAGAAAAACAGTAAAATCAGCATGGACAGAAGCTCATTGAGCGGAATCCAGGGACTTCTGTGGTCCTCTCCTCCCGGAGTCAGGAGCGTTGTTTTCCTAGCATGTGTGTGACAGTAAGAATATTGCCAGCCAGGGAAGCTCCCCTGAGCCCTGGCTTCAGAGATTTTTACTGGGGCTCCATTATACAGTAGCAATTAATTAATATTTTGATTGATTTGTTTGCCATATGAGTGATTTTAGTCTTCAGGTCAATGGATACCACCCTAAAGCACATGGTTGATATTTCCGATATGACCAGTCCCTGTTCTCAAATATGGCTGGCCACCACCAAAATCATATTGTTAGACTACTCATTATGACCAAAGCTCACAAGATACTTCTTTCAGGAAAAACATTTTCAAGATGAAAATTCCCAGAAGCCAAGGTCAAATGCCAGATCTCTTTGGAGGCACAGTTAAATTTTTCACTATATGTGCACACATAATAATAAGTTCAAGATGGTTTGAAGACTTAAATATAAAGCAAATTAAAGAACCAGAATAAAATATGAGTGAATGTTTAACAATTCTAGGATGTATAAATTCTATCTACACATTATTTATGCTATAAACCATAAAAAAGACTAAATCCATAAAAAATATGAAACTTCTGAACTAGACACTGTAAACAAAATGAAAAGATAATAAAAATTGGAAAACACATTTACATGATCTTAAACCAACAAGTTGACATATTAGAAAGGTGAATACAATCCCGAAGTAACGGAACATTAGCAGAAAAAATTAATATACACTTTGATGAATGTGTTAATTCGTACATACTTGAGGAGGGATGATTTATTTAAGGTCATTAAAATATAAATTTTAAGATGACGTTTTCCCTCTAGAAACATGGTTTATAGAAACTGTGTGCAAATTCAGAAATATGTGTACATCGCTTCTCGGCCTTTTGGCTAAGATCAAATGCAGAAATATGTGTACACATGTGTGAACAGCATTATTTGCAATAGAGATAAAAAGCACTTTAAATTTTCGAGCCACGTAAAGAAATGTTAGGTGATATAGTTTGTATACACAAGGCGGTTGATGCCTACAAACCGAGGTGAGTTTGTCCATAGGCACTCACCAAATAGGTAAGTTATGATAGAATATTTATAGCCTGGTTTTGGTTTTATATGCAAAAAAGTATGCAAATATAACCATGGACATATACATGAATATAGAACAATATATCAGGAAAAGAAAACATGCAAATTTTTAATTTGCACAGCAGTGCCTGCCAGGCCATGTTCTTCTTGTGTGGCTGACAAGTATTTGAGATGACCAGTGGAAATTTGATATGTTGCTTAACGTCTAAATTTATTGAAAAAGCATGAAATTAATGCAGGTTACTTTTGGCCTCAGCAATTACAAGAGGTGCTCAAAATGGTGACCATGATTTTCCGGAATCTTGCTAGTACAGTTAGCTCCTGAAGTGCATATACATTTTCTGGTGTAATGAACAGATATAGAGATGTAGATGGAGACCGACTGAGATAGAGATGAAAAGTTAAAACTCTTAAGGTATTACTCCAAAATGGAAATGGGAAGGTTAACTTTCCTGTTTTGTTTTATGTTATGATGTTATTTGAATTGGACTTGGCAAGCACAGGTGCCGAGTGAATTTTGTAAGTACATATGCCTCCACGCACCTCTCCCTCATGAATGCCCGTACAGTGGTTTTGCACAGGGTGGACTTGGCTACACTGCAGCTGTTCCCAGAATCCCCTGCTCTGGTGAGTTTGGCTTTGGGTTGCCTGAAGCAGAATTTGGAGGTGACCTGTAAGACAGAAGGAAATCAGCAGCCTTTACTCTCTGAAAGCTATTGCTGTCATATTGGTGACAAGAAAACTACATGCTGGTGGCTTCTACCTCATCCTCAGTCTCCCCTCCCCTTTGTCCAGCTCTTCTCAAGTCTGGGTTTGGTTGGCTCACGGCGACCTTCCTGCTGACTCCAGGCTGCAATCTCACCCGGACCACAGCCACGAGAGGCAGCAGCTTTTCTTCTGCAGTCTCCTGGCAGCTGCTGTGCCCATGTCCCCGCAAACCTCAACCTGGTTTCCCACACCGGGGCTTCTGGAGGCTGCTAAGAGACTTTTGTCTGATTCTTCAACTCCTAGTCTTGAACTTGTGCTTCCCAAGCTCCTCCTACATTTGCTTAAGTTTAACTAGAACACAAATCCTTTATTTCATATCATTCATGCTGGCTCTGCTTTCCTGATTAGATCGTGCCCACTACCACACATATGTGTGTGTTTGAGGTGTAACAAGAGGAAATTCCTGTGATGGGAAAACAGTTTCAGTTTCCCCCTTAGAAGCTCTGGTACCATCCGCCCATTGCCTCCAGGGCCACGATGCTCTCTGGTCATACCCTGACCCACTTGGGAACAAACCTCTCTTGATCTCAGTTCTCTCAGTGTGGCTCAGATAGCCGGAAACACACACATTAAAAAATGCTAAACCCTAAGGGAAATAAAATATTCACAGATCAAAACAAGACAATTTCCAGAGGACAGTGGGATTCTGCGAGAACTAACTTGGGGGATCCTAGAACTCCCATACAACTTGGGGTCTCATACAGCTTGGGTTTTGTGGTTGTTACTTTGAAATCCCTAGAAATGTCTTCATTAGGTTTTTAAACCTGTCAGAGTCCCAACAGGCATGTGAATAAAATTTAGGAAGAAGAATGAACAAATGTTTCAGTTTTGTCCCACATGTAACTGTCACACACGGTCTCAGTCCTCACTCTACCTTCTGAAGTGGATCTTATTATCCCTATTCTGAAGACATAAAACTAAAGCTCAGAGATGATGAGTAAATCTTCCAAAGCCACACAGTGGACCGGTAGCAAAATCAGGATCCGAAGTAGTTCCTTAGGATTATTCGACATGCGCTCATGCACATGACATGCTCTTTGAGACAGATCCGCTTCAATTACCACTGCTGCGAAAACAAAAAGCCCTCAAGCTCTTAGTGGCTCCCAGTGAGACACACAGGTGTGTGGGTTGGCTAGGCAGCCCATGGCTCAGCTGCTCAGCTGGTCCCAGCTGGCCTGCGGCTTAGTTCTGCGCAAGGGTTGTGACGTGTCTTCGTTCTGGGACTGACGCTGGCACAGCAGTGTCTGCCAGGCCATGTTCTTCTTGTGTGGCTGACAAGTATTTGAGATGACCAGTGGAAACTTGATATGTTGTTTAACATCTAAGCTCAGAATGGATACACGGTCACATTCACTTTGACCTACTGGCCACAGCCAACTGGCTCCTAGTCCAGGAAGACTAGCAAGGTACTCCCTCCCAGGAGCAGGGGAAGAAATATTCATCCAACATTCTCTCCCAAAGTCCTGACCTCTAATTTCAGTTTTTCTTCTAGGACACAGGTTTGTCTACAAGGAATGAGGCCTTTCCCTCTAAAGAACCCTCTTTAACCTTGGGTAATCTCATAACTGTAGGATAAGAATGACCATGGTATTCATTATCGGTGACTGAGTAATCAACCATCTGATAACTTAGCATTGTAAAATGACAAAAACATTTTATTTCTCTCATGAATTTGTAATTTGCTCAGGGCCCAATGAGGATAGCTTATCAGTCCTACATGGCATCAATCAGAGCGGCACACAGGCCAGGGTAACAACAGTGAAGGGCTGTGGTCACCTAAAGACTCACTTCTCTTGTGTGTCTGGTAGTTGGTCTTTTCTGGTGGCTGGACATCACCTGTCTATCACATCACTTACATGTCTTCTCCTTGGGGCTTTTGGAACTTTCTTACAGCCTGGTGGCTGGATCCCAAGTGTGCCTGAAGAGAACAAGACAGAAGGGCATGAAATTTTTATGCCTTACATTTAGAAGCCACAGAGCTTCCCTTCTGCTCTACCATGCTGACTGGATAGTCACGAAAGTCCACCATGGTTCAAGTGAAGGCAATGTGGACCCCACCACTCAGTGAGAGAACTATTACTGTCCTATTGTAAGGAGTATTATTGGATAGAGTCTGTAGTGCTGACCATCTTTGGAAAATGTCATTTGCCACAACCACTAACAGTAACCCAAACCATCTGATGAGAAGGATGTTTCTTTCCTCTGGTATCAATAGAGAAAATTACATTTGAGTTATAAGTCATTAATTACAGCCAATCTTTCAGTTCTCCTCATGGAAACTGAAAGTCTCCTCTTCACATTTGCTCTGGGAGCAGCCATACTCACACTGCATGGTTAATGATTGAAATTGACTGGGCCAGGTCACTATTGGGCAAACAGGAGGCACATTAGAGAAGAAAAATATGGCCTGGTCCATGGTCTTTGTGTAGGGATACTAATTGGAGAGGCTTAGCAAGATACTGGCTTTTCTCCATGGGAATTTTTGGAGAATTCTATGCATAACTCCCAATAATTGCTTTAAGATTATTGTGGAGAGAGAGGGCAACTCTTTGTGCCACCCAGGTGCTAGGAATGTGCTTTACATTTAACCCTTTGTTTAATCCTTCTTGGACTCTAGGCAGACAGCATCATTCCCATTCATGGATCAGAGTCAAAAACAGAGGGGGTTCACAAGCTGCTCAAGACCATACATCTACCAAGTGGTAGAGAACTAGGATATGATCTCACCAAAGGATTAACTGAGACAAACTTGTGGATACTTTCTAGTTTGGAAAAAGCCACTGTTACAACACTGAGGAGAAAAACATGTCAGTCTTGCGTGTACGCAGATGGTGGAGATGCGAGTGAATGACATTAGGTGAGGAACTTGTCACATGCTAACAAGGCTTTTGGAGAATCCTGCTCCAATGTAGCAGCTCATCAAATTAGTGACCTAGGAAAGTTGGTCACAAGACCATATACATAGCTGTACCACATTAACCTGTCTACAAACACCTCTGTGATTTTGTTCCTGTTTGGAGGTGAGATGAGGGAACACCCAAGAGAGCTCTTCACATGCAAGAGCAGCCCAAGTGCAACTGTTCTTCCCTCTAATCCCAGGTTTTTCAGCAGATGAGCGAGAGAGGTCTGAAGAATCCCTGAGGCCCAGGTAATACTTCAAATCAATTAAATCAGAATCCTTGGAGAAAAGACCCAGGAATTAATAATTTTTAAAATTGTTCAGGAGACTTTAATTGCTGCTAAGTTTTAGAGTGATGGCTCTGGTTATACTTAATGCTCATTGAAGACTACAGGAGCCTGTGTCCAGCTGGTAATGCAAGGTGTGCTCAGAAAATGTGATCAAGGCCGGGGATTTAGCTCAGTGGCGTAAGCGCCTGCCTTGCAAGCACACGGTTGTGAGTTTGATCCCCGGTACCAAAAAGAAAAAAAAAGAAAAAAAGTCATCATTCCCTACTGTCTGTAGCCCTTCACCTCACCCTTGGCAGGATTTTTATATTTCCAGTAAACTCGAAGACTCTCCCTCTGCACTCCTTGCCCTGCTTTATTTTGTTTTTACAGCACCCATAGAGCACTAGATGACACTAGTCCATACTTACTGGCCTGTCCCTCCATCATCGGCCATCTCCTCTAGAGTGTAAGACCTAGGGGCCAGCATGGCAGAGTCGTCCAACTCCAGGTGCTCCCATCCACATATAACCCAAGGTGAACGATGCCCCTGGCAGTTGCCTGGAATTGTACCTAAAACGTAGGAAATATTCTATTCAATAACCATTGTGGAGTGAATGGACAGGAGAAAGTAATATGGGTTCTCTGGCCTAGGACACTGGCGATTTCTTCTCATCATCACCATCCTCCTCCTCGTCATTGTGTAACATCATCACAATTGCCAGTGTTAATTAATAAGCCTCCATGTGAAGTTTCCTTGGCAGACATGATCCTATGACAAAAAAAATCTAAAAATTAATGCTTTGTTAGCTACTGTGATAAAATCAGCATGGTACTGGAATAAAAACAGACCTGAAGCTCAATGGAATAGATTAGAAGATACAACTACAACTATAAACACACTCAGCCACCCTATCTTTGTCAAAGGGACCAAACATATTCACTGGAAGAAAGACTTCTTAATAAATGGTGCTGGAAAATTTGGCTCTCCCTATGCCAAAAACTAAAACTAGACCCATGCCTATCACCATGCATTAAATAAAAGTCAAAATGGATCAAAGATTAAATATTGAAATAGAAACACTAAATCTACTGGAAGACAAAGTAATTAGAAATCTTGAAGACATAGGAGTAGGTAGAGAATTCATGAACAAGAATCAAACCGCACAAGAAATACTTCACAGAATCAATAACTGGGATCACCTCCCATTATTTTTGCATGTCGAAAGAAATCTCCAGCATAGTGAAAAGAAAACCCACAAATTGGGGGAAAAAAAATCTTAGTCAACTGTCCCTCAGACAAAGGACTTCTGTCTAGAACATACAAAGAATTAAAAAAGAAAAATAAGACCCCAAAATTCAAAGACCCAATCCAAAAATGGGCAGCTGAGATGAATGCACACTTTTCAAATGAAGCAATACAACTGGTAAATAAATACATGAAAAAATGTTCAGCATCATTGGTCATTAGAGAAATGCAAATTAAAACCACACTGAGATTCCATCTCACTCCAGAAAGAATGGCCAGGATCAAAAAAGCCACCAATAGCAAATGCTGGAGAGGCTGTGGGGAAAAAGAACTCTTCTGCACTGTTGGTGGGAGTATAGACTGGTGCAACCACTGTGGAGGTCAGTCTGGAGGTTATCAAAAAGCTGGGATTAGAAGTCTCATTTGACCCAGCTATTCCACTTCTGGGCATATTCCCAGAAGAACTTGAAAACATCTTACCACAGTGATATATGCGCACCCATGTTTATAGCAGCATAATTTGTAATAGCCAGATCTTGGAAACAACCTAAATGCCCATCGACTGAGGAACAGATAAAAAAGATGTGGTATTTTTATACAGTGGAGTACTACTCTTCTATAAAGAAGGACCACGCTGAGGCTTTTATAGGTAGATGGGTGTGACTTGAGACCATGTGACTTGTGAAATAAAGCAAACTCACATGTGTAAATACCATATTGTCTCCCCCAGTGTAAGAAACTGAAAGAGTAAATAAGATACAAAATCTTCAATAAATATTGTGAAAGGGTAAGAAACTGCTCAAAGGGAAAAAATAACTCAGGGAAAAGGAGAAAAGAAGGAAGGGAAAAAGAAAAATTTGTATATACACACTTAAGATAACTAAGATGATTGTGATACTAATGCTATTAGTTCTTAGAACAAAACAGCTAACATTCATAGGATTGGATCAGTTTTGCATGTTTATATCTGGTAATCTGAATAACTCTTTGAAGATAACTATGCAAAATAATGTTCCTACCACCTTGCTTTGAAAGCCTATATTGTTTGGGGGGGGGCTCTTTGTTATTTATTTGCCTCTTCTGTTTCTTGTTTTTCTCGTAATTTGTTTTGCTTTGGTTTTGTTTTTCCCTCTAATATAGAAAGGATAGATATACATGTATAGACTTATACATGCCTAGAATGTCTCCTAAAGAGTTTATAAGAACTGATTTTATTATGTGTGGTGGTATGAACAGCTACTTTGAAAAAAACAAAACATTATGGTAGCCATTGCTTATTTTTTATCATGTTGTTGTGAAGTCTAGCAATGCTTTTATTCTTTGTTTTGATTGGCTTTGGTCTGTTTTGTATTATTTAATTTCAATATGTGTGAAGGTATGGACAGGTGTTAAATAGAACCTCAGACATTATGCTAGCCATTTTTTGTTTTCTTATTGTCTGGTTTTGAAGGCCTGTGATGCTTTCATTCTTTTGTTTTGATTGGTTTTATACTATTTTTTCTTGTTTGAACTCATTGTGTGTGAAGATATGGACAACTATTTTGAAGAAAACAAGAGACTTTATGGTAGCCACTGCTGATTTCCTGTTGTCTTGTTTTGAAATCCTGTGTTGCTTGCATTGTTTTGTTCTGATCTGCTTTGTTCTGTTTTGTTTTGTTTTGTGTCATTCCCTTTAAAATAAAAAAAAAATTTTTTTAAATATTAATGCCTTGTCAAGGTGAATGAATGTTCATCTTGCCTCAAACCCTGCCCATCCTCCACCTCAAATGGCTTTGGAGCCAGAAAAACAAGTTTAGGATTCACCTTCTTCACTTAATAGTGATGGGACCCAAGACAAAATATTTATTCTTAAATGCTTATAACAATTAACTTATTAAACTCTTACAGAGATGTTATATATAAAGTGCCTGTGACAAGTGTATAAAAATACTTCACTAGCACTCAGGGAAATGCAAATTGAAACGAATTAACATTTATCAAATAATTATTGGTAAAAATGGTAAAGTGAGATAAAACTGTCAATAAGATAATGTTAGTTGTGCCAACAGATAAAATCTTAAAATCTCAGTGACTTAACAAAGACGTAATCTTCCCTCTAGACAAATCAGCAGTGAAGGAAGGGGAAGGGCGCTCTGTTCCCTGTTTCCAGGCTAAGCCAGATTCCCTCTTGGAGCGCTGTTGCCCTCTGCGGGCCTTGGAGAACACCACTAGATCCCTGCCTCCCTTCAGAGAAGGGGTTGTGCCTCAGACTTAAGCAGACCAGCTCCTCACTTCTGTCCACCAAAAGGCAAAGACAAGTGAGGCTAGAGCAGGGGATTTAGCTCAGTGGCTTAAGTGCCTGCCTGGAAAGTGCGAGGTCATGAGTTTGATCCCTGGTATCAAAAAAAAAAAAAGACAAGTGAGGCTTAGAAATGCAGTTCTTGGCTTCATTGCTGCCTACTGGCAAAAACTGTAGACCAAGGAACAAGAGTAGGACTCCTTAGTGGCCTCCTGGCTCTCTCCACCCACGTGACACCATGCCAGGAAAGGTGTGGACAGCAGGGTTCCTCTGCACACAACCTGCAGAAACGCAAGTCAGTCACAGGACTGCCAGGGCCCCGTTTGGCAGTAACTTTTAAAATTCAAAACATGGTTTTCACATGTCCCAGCAACTCCACTTCTTGGTACCAGTCCAAGAATCTTTAACAAATGGGCCTAAAAAGACACACACTAGAAAGTTTAGTATAACATTCTTGTAATCACTGCCAAGCCTAGATGTTTATCGAAAGGAGAAAGTCCAAACAGACTGTGCCTATCAGTGTCCCGCATACCATGTGGCAGTTTTAAATGAGACAGATCTGCACCTATTGGCCTGGAAGTACTCCATTTCATGCTGCTAGGTGAATGCAACAACTTTAAAAACCAGTCCTAAATATATCTTATAAACATAAAACATGCGTTTTCTATATGGTTGTAACTGTAATGGTGCACAGGAAAAATGTCTGGAGGAACTACAGGAAATAGGCCTAAAAGAAATAATCAACCCCAGGGAAAGGTAGGGAGGAAGAGAGAGAACAGTGCTTGAAAGTTGCAGAAACATAAAGATCTTGTGGCTGAGCAAGTACAGACCCAAGCAGGCCACAAATCTTATAAAAGATGTCTTAATTCCCCTTCTAGGTGTACACCCAAAAGAATTGAACACAAGCACCTAAATATCTGCAAGCAAGAACTTATAGCAGCACCACTCGCAGCAGCCAAAAGATAGAAGCAAGCTAAGTGTCAGCCATAAGTAAAGGAAGCAACGAAATTCCATGTGTGTATGTGCGGCAGATTATCCAGTATAAAGACAGCAGCTTCTGAGACCTGCTACCAAGTGGATGAAGCTTGAAAATGTACTAAGTGAAATGAGCAGACACCAGAGAAAATGTTGTATGATCCAGTTTATATGAAATGTCTAAAACAGGCAAATGCATAAAGAAACTGGATTAGAACTTGCCAGAGACTGGGTGGCACTGGATAGGAAATTATAGCTTAATGGGTACAGGGTTTCTGTTGAGGTGATGAGAAAGTTTGGAGACCGTGATGATGATCGAATAATATTATAGAGATGATTTATACTGATGAATCATATCCTAAAGATCACTAAAATGGAAAATCCTGTGTGATATATATTTTACTAGAGTTAAGAATGGAAAAAAAGAGAATTCATTGATATGTAATTAAACTTTAAATAAAACCCCCAAAAGCAATCAGATGATTTAATTTCTTCTCAACTCACCTTTACAGAGACTCAAATAGGCTTTGCTTAAGTCAAGAGAAAGGAGCACGGGTTATAAAGACCGCTTCCCCAAACCAGAGCTCCCACTGCAACTCACTATTTTTAACATTTGGGTGTCTACGTTTGCTGTAGACTATTTTAAATGAAAGAGACTTGTGTAAGGGAAGAATGTAGTTACATCTGTGGCAGAGTGTGCTATTTAAATCTCTCTAATAGGAAATCTGCTGTGCTTAGTCATGTGCTATGAGAAGCTGATAACAGAGAAAATTGAACCAGGGAGTAAGTAGGGAGTCTGCCTTTAGATCAGTCAGAAGGCTGAAGATCAGTCCACATCGGCACAGCTCTCCAGTGTCCTGTGTGCTTCGAGGGGTTGGGAGTGGGAGATGAGATGATTTATGAGTTTAATTTGCCTTGCTGTTTGGAAGGCTGCCGCCCTGCACTCCCAACACAGGGAAATTGATTAAAATAACAATCGTTGAGAGCAAAATCTCTAATCATCAGAGAAAAGGAGATGTTTTCCTCTCTTGGAATTGGAATTATGATCCCAGCTGCCCAAGGTCATCTCCTCGGCCCTTGGAGGCCAGTGTGGAATTTTCAAAACTAACAAGACTTGACCTTTGCTAACAAGTTCAGTAGGAAAAGTAAAAAAACACCAGAGTCTGAAGAACAAAGCAGTCCATCTCCTATTGGTCTCTGTTCTGCCTCCGCTCTTTAGGGACTCAAGTTCTTAGATAAATGCATCTGAAATCAAATAAAAATTAGTGAATGTCTATTGACATGGGGATAGAATGGGAGGAATGGGAAGATACCCTTGCTTCCTGTGTGTAGCTGAGTAGGCAGGGGTCACAGGGAATGGTAAGAAAAGGCTCTGGGGTTGGGAAGGGATGTGCAGCAGAGGACACAGGTGCCGACCACTAGGACTCACTCGCCTCAAATTAGCCTCCATGACCTGTGAGTTTTCCTCGCTGAGCCACAGGGATGATGGCAATGTTCTCCACATCATTTGGATGCAGATGAAGGAGAGATTCATGCAAGCCAGTGTGGGAGCATGTAGGGCATGAGTGATGGGCTTCCCAGGGGCCTGGAGGTGGAACACAGCGGTGGAGAACCAAGGCTTGAACTCCCTTAAGTTGAAGCAAATGAAGGTGGCACTGAGATGAGCACCAAGTCAGCTGACAGACCGGAAGTAGCAAACGAAACGGGGGTTTGTTCTGTTTCCACCCTGGCTGTTCCAACACCAACTGGAGGCTCTGGTGCCATTCAGACATTAAGTACCCAGAGTTCGTGCAGACACCATGGGTGAAGGCCCAAGTCCTCTCCAGCACTGACCTTGTCTAAGACATCAGCTGCACTCCAGGCTCCCCGGGACACTTCTGACCAATTGGCTATAAATGTGGAGCTTCCCTAATAGCACATGGCTATACTCCCCACACTGGGAGACCAGGCAGGAAGACTACAGGTTCAAGCCTAGCCTGGGCACCATAGTCACTTAGAAAGACTATCTCGCACAACACTTTTTCAAAAACTTAAAAAGCTTGGGGTTGTAGCTCAGTGTGAAGCTCTGGGTTCAATCCCTAGTACCACAAAAGAGAAGAAGGAAGAGAGAAAGGGAGAGAAGGGAAGGAAAG
>PVLA01009707.1:31275-71968 GCA_004027455.1 Hydrochoerus hydrochaeris | reverse complement strand
AGGAAGGAAGGAAGGAAGGAAGGAAGGAAGGAAGGAAGGAAGGGTGCCTAGTTGGAAAAAATTAGTTATGAGGGCATGACCTTGGATAACAGGTCTGATCTCTGGCTCCTTTCTCTGTTATGCCCTTTCCCCTATCTTCTGCTTTGTGTCCATCATAGGTAAATAGCTTTGTTCCTTCACCCATGGACTGAAACCTCTGAAACCATAAGCCAAACTGCAAGTTATTATAACCGATGTTGATTGCTGCTATCAAGTGCCATCCAAAGGAACACTAGGGATCTTGATAGTGAGTAGTGTTGTACCTTAATAACAGCAGGTAACGAGTTTTCACTTATTCAGTGCAGTCACTCTAGCTGTAGGCAGTGTTTCACAGGACCTGTTTTTTAATGTGTATCATAAATCATCAATAGTGATATGAACCTAGTCCTATGCCTCTACTTCCCTTTCAACTGGCAAGACCTTGGGATATCTACTTGCCACTCAGACCAATTTAAACAAAATCTCTGAAAATGAGGCTTGGTCACCATATTTTAAACACTTCCAGGTGACCACAGACTCCAGCATGTGTAAGTCCTTACCTCACCATCTTGTGACTGCATCCCTGATGATCAGTTGTCTGAGATGAACAAGTGACCACACTGTCACCTAAAGAAAGTCCCTAAATTCTGTTCTTCTACTCTCATTCTCCTGTGGTATCCTGGAACTTTTAATAAGGGTACCTGCAAAAGACCCCCAACCAAGGACGGGAAGGAAAAACATAAAGCTACAAAAATATACCCAACCTGAGCAGCACCAGCTAACCCAGGTTTTTAAAAAAGCACAGAAGCCTTATAGCTAAGATAAGGCTCTTCTTGCAAAGGGAAGACTGGACTGGGTATCACGTGCAGCTAAACTCTAGCTGACAGATACCTGGGATTAAACTCTAGAGGAAAAGCACCTACCAATGCTTGGCCTCTTTAAAGGCAGGTCCCTGGAAAGTGTATTCTTGTCCCTGACTCCCACTTCCTCTCTTTGCTGGTGGCCAACATGACATTAGCAGCTATCCTTGCCCATGCCATTTTATTCTGCCTTTCTGCGTTCAGATCTGCTGACTGCAGGCTGCAACTTCTGAAACTGAGCCAAAATGAACCTCTCCTTGTCAATCTGATAGGTTCATATGAGGCATGCCAAGTTTCCTGTGCAGTATTATTAATTAGTTTATATTTTACATGAATAAATCAATGACATTACTTCAGTAGACAGATCTTTGGTACATGGCTTGGAAATTCCCTACAGGCTCCCCAAGTATCCCCTCACCATGTAGAGAAACATTCCCAATATCTTCAGGCACAAATGTGTCCTCTCAGTTCGTAATACACAAATATGATCAAGGTCCCATCCTTCATTGCATAACAATATATTAGGGTCCCCTGGTGAGGAGCATGTCAATGACTACATAATATGCACTACCTTTAACATGTCACTGTCACTCAAGGACTTTGTGTGTGGTGGCAGACTATATTATTATTATTGTGGAGTCTATGTCTATGACTGTCATGAAACCCAAGTTGATATAGCAGTGGAAAGTTCTGGAGGTAAGCAGGCCTCACTGGACTTAGTGGTTATAATCACTAACCTTAACTGACAACCTAGACCAGGGATGGTGAAACATGTAGACACCGAGTGCCCATACTGCAATGCTAAACCCACTTACTTATCACAAAGCATCAACAATGCCTCTCCGGTGCTGCTATCCAATGCTTAGCTGCTTGGGTTGCTTGGCAACGTGGCTCACGCACTGCCATGGTTCTGCATACCCACTGCAGCACACATGCCATGGGTTCAGCACCACTGACCCAGATTAAGGAGGCCTCTGTTCTTGCCTAACTAACCCTTGCAAAAACCAAAGCCAGCCATGTATGACTTTCTTTCAGAAAAGATAATGACTGTATTTTTCCAAAAGACATCCACTTTGGGTTAGAAGGCAGACAGCAACCCTAAACCACAGACTGCAGTTGGCAGAGTGCTCAATACAACTACTTTTTCTAGGGAAAAGAATTCATTGTTGCATGAAAGCAGCAATTTTAATAGCCATGCTTTCATCCAGTTGGTGACTTTCACCATTTATTTAAGTATCTTGGAGATGACTGTCATTTGAATGATTCCTAGTTTTTGGTTATCATGGAATTCTTATAAACTTTTATGGATATGAATTTTGGTGGAAGAAAGAACTGAATTGTGCTGGTATGCCCCAGTCAACCCTCTGTATATAAGTAGCCCTTATAGTTTAGTCTAATCACTCTGGATTTAGCACTCCATTTTTGGAAATCCCAACCGCTTAAACCTGACTTTTTAGTTTTGATTTTTTCCTTCATACTTTAGCAGTCCATTCCTGGGAGTTTGCACATGTATACACACATCTTTGTTGTCTGTCTCCTCCCCCTTGAAACCCTCTCCCCACCCTCCTTTTGCTCCCTTGTTGCAAAAAAAATCTTTTTTTCCCTACCCTGAGACAGTCTGACTACACAATTCACACCAGCCTTAAACTCACCATGCCACTTGTTTGGCCTCAAACTCATGGCTACTCTTCTACCTCAGCCTTTCGAGTGCTGGAATTATAGACATGCACCAACACACTGGGCTTTCTCTTGAATTTATACTTTGGGCTTCTCATATGAGAGAAGGTATGTGATAAATAAGCTTGTGTGACTATTCCACTTATAGTCTCAAGTCACATTCATTTTTGAAAAATGACTCAAATTTACACTTATGACAATATACTACATTGTGTATAAATGTCACATTTTCCTTACCCATCTCTTTATCAATGGACATATGGGTTGCTTCCAAGATTTAGCTATTTAGTATGGGTTGGTCTGCTATAAACATGGCCATGCATATAACACTGTAATGCGATGCCTTTAATTCTTTCAAGAAGAGACCTGGAAGGGAATAGTGGGTGAAACAGACTTTCTAGTTTTAGATTTTGAGGACTCATATTGATTTCTATAGTGAACTTTCAGGACTGCATTCCCACCAACAGTGTAGAAGGGTTCTTTCCTCCCCATGCCTGGCCAGCATGTTATTTAATTTCTTAAATGAAATTAAATGATAGCCATTTTTTTCTAGAATAAGATGGAATCTGTTGTTTTAATTTGCATTTCTCTAATGGCCAGAGATGCAGATGTCTTCATGTATTCACTGGTCCAATTTTGTACCTCTGGAAAGTACCTGTGGATGTCAGTTACCCATGTTTTGACTGAGTCTTTTTCTGAGGTGTCTGCTTCTTGGTGTTCTTTAAATCATCTAGATATTGGTCTTTGTAAATTTTTCTCCATTGTTTCCTCTGCTGTGTAGAACAATGTGCTATATAATCCCACTGGTTTTTGTGTAATTTTCTCTTTAGAAAGTCCTAGTCTACTTCAAGGTCTACCAATTTTATCTTCCAGATTATCTACTATTCAGATCTTTGTTCTGCTTTGAATTTAGGACCTGGTGAGAAACATGGGCCTAGATTCACTCTTCTGCATGGGGATAGTCTTCCTGGCACCTTCTGCTAAAGGCAGTATGTTTGTCCCAGCACGCTTTGGCCCCTTAATCACAGATCAGATGGCTGAATGCACAATAGGGCTGTTTTTCCATTCTGTATTCTATTCCATTAACCCACAGGTCTCTTTCTGTGTGTGGATTTCTCTTGTGGGAATGACCCCACCACCACTCTGAAGCAGCTCCAGCTGCAGGTTTAGTTAAGTGACACTCACATTAGATACAAATCTTCTCAACAAAATCAGGTAATTTATTACAAGGATACAAGACTGGATTAACATTCCTAACTAGGCCAAAGCATCATATCAACAGGTTATAGGGAGACAGGCTAAATAACGGTAATACTCTTTTCTTTATTTTTTGATGCAGCCTTGCTGTGTAGCTCCAGGTTGGCCTCAAACTCACAGGTATCCTCCTGCCTCGGCCTCAGGAGTGCTAGGATTACAGGTATGCACCACCATGCCCAACATAACACTCATTTTTAACACAAGATCTCAACAACTGGGGAAGGATTGCTAAATTAGATGAAGAACATCCATGTGAAACCATGTAACTAAGACACATAATACTCAACACTGAATGTTTTCCACAAACATTACTAACATGGTAAGCATATCTACTTTTATCATTTTATTCAACATCATGGAAGATCCTATAGTACAATAACAGGAGAAAAGTAAATACAAGACACACATACCAGAAACCCGTCCATTGTTTGCCAATTTCATGAAAAGAATCCTCAGGAATGTATAAAAATTATTGACAGAACTAGTAACTGAGCTCTGGAAAGTCCTATCCAAGGTCATCATCCTAAAAAATAAGTGTACTTCCCTCTAATACCAACAATCATATGAAAGACATTAAGAATTTAGAATGAACCTGGATACAACAGTATTTATCATCCAAGCTACTCAGGAGGCTAAGGCAGGATGGTCACCTGAGCCTGGGAGTTACAGCCCAGCATGGGCAACACAGAGGCCCAACGTCTTAAAATGAAAAAAGAAAAAGAATTCTTTGATGTCACACAAAATGGTCCCACAGAAAATGTCAACAACGAAATTGGTGGGATGCCCCTGTAATCCCAGCTACACTGAATGCTGAAGCAGGTGGAGGGTCACAAGTTCTAGGCCAGTCTAGACAATGTAGCAAGACCTTGTCTCAGTATTTAAAAATTAAGGAAATGGCTTAGGAATAGCTCAGTGGTAGAGCATCCATCTATCATGTCTAAACTCGGGGTTCAGTCCCAGGATCACATTCACCCCTAAAAAAAGAAAAAATAAAATAAAATGTATCCAGGATTACCTAAAAATTATAAAATACTTATGAAATAAATTAAAGGGCTTTTAAAGAAAAAAACACATTCATTGACTAGAAGGGTCAACATAAAAAACATGTTATCACCAAAATAATCTAAACATTTTTAAGGCAACTTCTACAAAAATAACAAAGGGCTGGGGGTTTAGCTCAGCAGCATTAAGTGCCTGCCAGGCAAGAGAGAGGTCATAAGTTCAATTCCCAGTATCAAACAAACAAAAAAAATAGCAAGATGCTTTCTAAATACACAAATTTAAAGTCACCTCAATACAACTGATACATAAATCTACAACAATGTTTATAAGAACAAAAAGAATAAAATTACTTTATATGTTTAAAATTTAGTAGATAGCTATAATAAAACAAGATACCTACAGTTCCAGTATTCTGGAGGGTGAGGCAGGAGGAATGCCCTGAGTATGTGGCCAGCTTGGGATACAGAGCATGTCCAAGGACAGATTGAACTACGTAGTGAGGCCCTGTCTCAAAACAGCGAGAGACAGAGAGACAGAGAGAGAAGAAAGAGAGAGAGAGAGAGAGAGAGAGAGAGAGAGAGAGAGAGAGAGAGAAAAGAGAGAGGATGGTACTGACAGAGGTTTGGGCATCTGCCAATAAAACAATCTACAAAACCAGATAATTAACAAAAAAAGATGAGAGTGAATATGCTCAGCTGATTTATGACTAAGACATAAAAACAATTCAATAGCCAAAATAGTCTTTAGAATAAATGGAGCTGGAACAAATGAATATAGATATTCCTTATTTAATGAGCCATGTGTTTAACAAATGTTCAGACTTACAATAGTGGCAGGCTGTCTGGACTTACCTGTCCTTTTTGGGGGCTGGGGTATAGTTCTTATTTATAGAGCTCCAATGTCATTTTTTTTTTTTTTACAATATACCTTGTTTATACATTACAGTAACTTTTGCTGATTATGAGTATTGTATTTTATGTTGTTACACATTATAGTACCACATGTGAAAGGTAACCAAATAAAAGCAAGATCATCAACCTGGAATTTCTTTTGACCTCTTCTCTGTCCTATTCATTACACATACTGTGTACAATTCTTCATTTAGTGACCAGTTAATGACCTAGGTGTAGGAACAGAAGTCTATCATTACATGACCAATGTCTGTATTCCTCAACAACAAAAGAATTAATTCAATGTAAGCCTTGCATAATACGAAAATTACCTTAATACAGACCAGTATCAAATAGAAGAGATAAAGTATAAAACTTTTAGGAGCCACACACCTGTAATCCCAGCACTCTGGGGTGGGGGCGGTGGGATGGCATGGGATGCAGTGTAGTGCACAGGCACTGGGTTCCAACACCTAGTACCACAAAACAAGCAAACAAAAATACTATTAAGATAACATTTCAGCATATACCAGAAATACGTGGCTGAGGCCTTTCCTAAGAGCGGCCACTGAATTCTCATGGGTGATGTAGAAAACTGTAGACTGGATCATTTTCAAACATAACTTTTTAGATGACAAATGATTATTTACATTTTTTTCATAGAGATGACGCTAACCCAGTTTCTCTGTGGTATGAATGACCAGAGGCTCTGATAGATGATTCCCTTGAACACTCATGTTCCTCCGAGGTTACATGAAGAAAGTCTTTCCCCAATATGAGTCCTTCAATGTTGACAGAGGCTTGCACACTTGGGAAAGATTTTCCCTCATTTCTGACACTGGCTGAGTTTTTCCCTGTGTGCATCCTTTGGTGGTACCTGAGGGAGGAACTGAGGCTGAAGGCCTTTCCACATTCACTGCATTTATAGGGCTTATCACCAGTATGGATGTTGGAGTGCTGAATGAGGTTTGTGCTCCGTGAAAAGGTTTTCCCACACTCCATACATTTGTAGGGCTTCTCCTCATTATGAATCCGATGGTGTCTTATCAGGTGTGACCGGCGGTTGAAAGCCTTCCCACACTCCATGCACTCATAAGGCTTCTCCCCTGTGTGGATGCTAATGTGGCGGATGAGGTCTTTCCGATTGGTGAAGGCTTTCCCACACTCTTTGCACACAAAAGGTTTTTCTCCAGTGTGGGCCCTTCTGTGCAAGGTCAGAGTGGAATAGTGAGCGAAGGCCTTTCCACACTCGCTGCACACATAAGGTTTCTCTCCAGTGTGGATGCGCTGGTGCTGCTTGAGGTGTGGTTCACGCAGGAAGGCTTTCCCACACTCCACACACTTATAGGGCTTCTCCCCAGTATGGATGACATAGTGGTGGATAAGTCCTGCAATCTCACAAAATCCTCTCCCACATTCATTGCATTGGAAGGGCTTCACTCCCTTGTGAGTCTGCTGGTGCCATGTGAGGTATGATCGCTGGTTGAAGGCCTTGCCACACTCTGAGCACTGATAGGGCTTCTCACCTGTGTGGAAGATGTTGTGACGATTGAAAGCTCGCCTATCTCGAAAGGCTTTGCCACACTCTTTGCACACAAAGGGTTTCTCTCCAGTGTGCATTCGGTTATGCAAAACAAATGTGGACCGGTGAGCAAAAGCCTGTCCACACTCAGTGCACTTATACGGCTTCTCTCCACTGTGTGTGCGCTGGTGCTGGGTGAGATAGGATTTTCGGCTGAAGGCTTTGCCACACTCCAAGCACATATAGGGCCTCTCCCTGGTGTGGACAATGTGGTGCTGGAGGAGGTGAGTGCTCTTGCGGAAGGACTTCCCACACTCTGTACATTCATAGCGCTTCACTCCCGTGTGAGTCAACTTATGTTGAAGGAGTAAGCGTTCCTTCTGAAACACTTTACCACATTCCTTGCATTTGAAGGGATTTTTTCCTTCATTGACCAAGTGATCTGTGGCTGACCCGTGGGAGTCACAGATATAGGGAACTGAGGGTGGAGAGACATTGCCAAGCACAGCCCCCGAACACACGCTGTCAGCTGACCCCGTGCCATCACCTCCAGGGCTCCTAGTCCCAGGAAGCTTCTCCCTTGGGGCCCCCATCCCTGGTCTCAGGAGTCCTTCCTGTACTCTGCAGGGCCTGTCCTGACCCCGGTGCAGCTCCAACAGGGAGTCCCCAGAGGCTCCTTCTGTCTGAGGGTCCTGGAGCAAGGTTCCCTCAGGTAGGGGCTGGTAAGCAGGACTGGGCTTCGTGCTGTTAGGTTCTGTGCTGTTACCTGAAGGAAATGCAATACACGAAAGGGACTGTTGAGTGACAGCAACACCAGAGAAAGGAAATCAGCATTTCAGTAAGAAAAAGAAGATGAAAAACAAGACTCTGCTCCTGGAATGATTTAAAATCTAGGAAACCCACTTGTGAAATGTCTTTTTGTTCCTAGGACTCTTGAAACTTCTTGCTTTCACATAATATCACCATTTTTTATTAACTGAGAAAAATCTCATTTGATACTTTATCACACTGAGTCAGAAACACATCAGTGATGAAGGAAGCAACACCATGGCACCTTTACTCACGAACTTAATTTGTACCACAACTCTTGCTGTGAATCAAATCAAGTCTCGTGATATGGTTCAATATAAATAAGTTAATCTGTTCTGGCCCCAATGAACTTGACAGAAAACAGAATCAAATTTTCCCATGAGGTTCAATAAAATAAACATTAATTCATTCTGAACCATATGTATTTTGTTAACCACAAAAATATCAAACTAAGTACAATACCGTATAGTATAAAGAAAGAGAACTCTGAGCTTGAGGCAGCTTCTGGCATGGAGGACAGCAAGGTGGTAGCAGAGGTTACTGTTTGGAGGGAGAGTCCCCCTCCATAAGGACACTGGGGAGATCTCTTTCAGAGATTTCCTCTCTTCTTTGTGCCTTAGCTGCAGGGTCAATTTTAACAACAACAAAAATCTGTCTAATATCATTGCTTTTTCCTATGCTGCAAAACCCTCTGTAAATGAAAGGCCACATTACTGTTCATCAGACCCAATACTCTGTTCTTTACAGCTATGTTGGGGTGGCATTTCTCAAAGGAATCCTGGCCCTCATTCCATTTTTCATAAATGGATTTTACTGCATCACTGCAAACCTCCTCCCTCTCTTTCTCTTCCTCGTGGAATAATCCTCGAGCACCTTCTGCTGCCTTTTGGAGTTCAGCAAGTTCTTCTCTATGTCTGCACCATCGCTGTCCAGACCCACACTTCTGCCCAGACACAATCACCTCTACTGCTTGTGCATCAGCCCCTGCAAAGCCATGTTCAGTGACACATTCTGGCCACAGTTTCCTCCAGGCTGAGTTGAAGGTCTGGTACACTTTCCCAGGCTTTGTTAGGGAGGTTGATGCAGTAGAGAACCTTGAAATGTTTCTTCCAGAACTCTTTCTGAGACAAGAACCTCTCTTTACTTACATTAAAACCTCCAGTGAAGGGCACCTCTGTGTATAACTTCTTGAAGAAGCAGACAACTTGCTGGTCGGTGGGCTGCAGAAGAGGTGCCATGAAGTCATACTCAGCATCCATGCCATCCACCAAGGCTGGAGGGTGTATCAGGGTGCTGCCCATCTGAAGACAGTTGGCTGCCAGAAAGATACTTCCTAATGTTGGGAATGAACACCTCGTGTAGCCATTCCATGAACAACTGCCTTGAGATACAAGCGTTTGCGTTGGCCCTCCATGTGAGATTCAGCCCGCTTCGTCCACGCTGTTCTCCTTGAATGCTGAGGGGCCTGGGAATGGTACACTGGTAGTGGCCTAATCTTCAGGTCAGCGCACACATTCACACTCAGCAAATGGGTCAATCTGCTTCCTGTGGGCATGTGCCCAGCAGCACCCTTTCCTCCTGCCCAACAGGGGTTTTGCTCAGCATCTTCAGAGGAGTGCTATCCATTTGCTGAGTGACTTACCCTTATGCCTTCATGCAGTCGAGTACTTTCCAGTAGGCATCGGCCTTGTCAGAACTGGAAGCCTCATCATGTCACAGCACACTGTGGACACCACTTCTCTTGTGAAATGTATCAAATTATCCTCTGCTGGCTTTAAATTCATCATCTGTTGCACTTGTAGTTTTCTAGCAGCAAATCACTGCAACTTCCTGGCTTTTTCACAGATCACAGCTTGACTAACTCTGACACCTGCCAGCTGTTTCTCATTCACTCACCTCTTCCTGCACTGTGTCCTCTGCTTGGTTAACATCGTTACTCCTTTTGCCACTTCAGCTCCATTGATGGCACCTTTATTCTTCAAAACAGTCAGCACCATCAACTTTGCTCTCTCTACTGAGGCCAGATCAATGCTGTGAACACCGCACTCGTGCTTTTTTACAGTTTCCTTGTTCAGTTCAATTGTTATTTTCTTCAAAACCTTCTTACCATTCTTTCTCTGTACTTCATTACCTTCATTACTGCTGTGACATTCTTGTTACCTTCACTACTGCTCTCCACATTCTGCTCACTTTCCTGGCCGCTCTGCACTTTTTTTTAACACCATACTCGCTCCGCATGTTCTCTGGAGCTATGCTGGAAAGAATAATGCTGTACAGAAATGTAAGTGCTAACAAGCAAAAACACTTCACAGAAAGTGTGCACAGTTCTATACACAACTGTGATCTCAACTAATGAAGGCCAGAACCACATCAGAGTGAGGACCATCACCGCATCTGTGTTCATGTGGGGATGATGGCTCATCTTGTTCATCACCTGATGCAGTTTGAGAACAGAAGCGAAATTTTGCTAAGCACTTCGGTTTGTGAACCACATTGCTGTCACATAAAAGCGTTCATGTCCAGAGGCATGACTACTGGATCAACCAAAGTTTTCATCTCTACATGTGCAAAATTCATTTACAAACAAATAATATCTGATACAGCCCAGCACCAGACTCTCGAGACCTCTGAAAGGAAACTCAGCGGGAATGACCGGGGCAGATTACAGAGACAATGAAACTGAGACCCCCACTCACAATCAAGACTCGGGAAGAGAAGATGAGCAATAACACAGTCAAAGGGAGAACCAAAGGCAAGGGGCACTGGCTCTGAAGTGTGCCAACCAATACAGCGTGGCTCCTGTGCCCTGGGCATCCCGTGGTGGGGGATAGAAAAGATCAGAAGTCACTGTGGGGCTCTGTAAAATGGGGAGCATGAAGACACACAGGAAGGGATCTTCTGAGGCTGACTGACCCTCAGGAGACGTGTGGGAGGAGACAGGAAATGACAGCATGCAGAGCACACTGTTATAGGCTTTGTTTCCTCACAGTTCAGGACAGGTAAAATCCAGTATTCATCAGGATGAGTAATAGGAATACTGTCCATAGCTTTGTTTCACTGAACCACTTGCTGCGGTCAGGTATAGCACAGGGCATTCTCACATACAATCTAGCACATCCTCAATCACACTGTGGCAGTGTATTATTACTGTGGACCTTTAGGGACAGACTGAGTACAGAGGACATGAGCTCAGCCACAGTCCCCAGCCTCGACACCAAAGTGTGTCTAGACATGTTATAGCTAGGTGTGGAGAAGAGGATTGACTTCTTCATCTCCCCTGTGCCAGATGGAGGTGACCAGGGAAGTATCAGCCCTTCTGCTGTGGACAGAGCACGTGGGGTCCACGATCCCTGCATCGCACCAAACTCCTTGCTGACAGGGCAACCACAGGTTATGGGCTCCATAGCTTCCACTGCTCAGAGGCCACAGAAAGATGATTCCCAGGGTGCGGAGGCAGTGGTCACCTAACAATCTATAAGCTGCTATCATCCCTACCCTCCAACCTACTGTTACCCTCACCTTGCTGGTAGCCAGCACCCACCTGGACAGACCCTTTGGGAGAGGCCATTTGTCGCTTTCCTTAACGTCTGTCTGTGTTCCAACTGGTGAATCAGCTCTGACTTGGACAAAGGACAGCCTGTGCATGGAGAAAGAGACATAGACATGGGTGAGATGAAAGAATCATTGCAATATAGCCCAGATCTTCAGGATGGGGAAGAGACCCTGAGGCAGAGCTTCAGTGAACTACAACCTGGAAGTAAACTACAAAATGCCATGTTTGGAACTGGTACACTGGAGGAAGTACAACTGGCTGTAGAGACAAGCCCAGCTCCCTTTGATTTCCATCTTGTAGAATTTTAACACTGTCCAGACATATTTCCCTGGTGTGTTTTTTTTTTTTCTTTTCATCACAATTGGACCAGGGCCTTCACCCTGAGCTATATCTTCAGCCCTATTTTTCTATTTTTTCATTTTAAAACAGGGTCTCAGTTGCTAAATTGTAAAAGCTGATCTACAACTAGAAATCTTCCTGCCTCTGGACCCTGCACTGCTGGGTTTATTGGCATACGCTATGGCACCTGGCTGCTATTTTGTATTAATTCAGAGCCTTCGCCTCCCTACAAATTGCCAAGTTTACCTAGGGATGTCTCCTTACCATTCAGACCAACTGAAACAAAATCTCTTAAGGATGAGGACTGGCACTGGGTTTTAATCATTGCACCCAGGTGATTGTAGCACCTGGCACATGAAAAAGTATTTCCTTCATCTCCCAGACTGCATCCCTGATGATCAGTAATCAGGTGGACCAGTGACAACACAGACCACCCAAATTGAAGAGTCTAAATTCTAGCAAGGGCTGCACAGGATGGCTTCTACCCACTGCTGTCTGCAACGTGCTGGGACTTCTATGAGTGCACCTACTAAAGACCTAGACTAAGGACAGGAAGCAAAAACACGAAAAGCTACAGAAACACAAACAAGCAGAGTACTCCCCACTAACTCAGGAGGCTTGTTAGATAAGCTATGACCCTGTGCAGGGGAAAGGCTGAACTGGAACCAAGACCTTGCCAGAGTCAAAGATACAGAAATCTAGAGGCACCAAAGCTGCAAAGCCTTAGCCTGGCTGGAGGCAGTTCACGGAAGATGATGATCAGGAAAGGTATATTCTTGGGCCTGGTTCCTATCTTCTCTCTGCTTCCCAGCTAACATGATACGAGCAGCTGGACCTGCCCAGGCCATTCTACCTGCTTTTTCAGTGTCCAGATCCACCCACCATGGACTGAAACTTCTAAATCTGCGATACAAAAAAAATGTATCTCAGCGCTCTTAAGTTGTGGAAGGAACTGTGTCCCAGCAAAGACAGAAAGTGGCTAAGACAAATACATGTTGATATGTGCATGAATATCAAATACCACCAACATTTTATAAGTCAAAGGACTTTTATCACCAAGTACTATGAAGGTACTCCCTTGATATTGAATATATGAAGTTTTATAGACTCGTTCTATTTTCCACATTTGCTAAGGATAGGGATGCCAGAAAAATGTAATACACTATGAATAGACAATACGTACATATAGAAAAACAACATACAGAATCTAAGGCCTAAGAGACTATGTGACCACTTTCTTTCACAAAATGACAGAGGCAGGATGACACCATGGAAACAGTGACAGACCTTCAAAGAGCAACTGAGCCACAGCATTAATATATTCCCTCCAGGGAATTCATCAGTCCCTTAAGGGATCCTGTGAGAAAGCTTACCTTTGGATTCTGCCTAATATCCTAATGGCCTTCCAATGTATCCCTCTCTTTTGACTGTGACCAAACAGACTGTTTTGTCTCCTGACTCTTGCTAAGTGAGACAAAGAATCAGGTGAACCCAAAGAAATGACTGCTTTTACAGCAAGGAGAGCAGTTACTGAAGACTGGATGACTAGTCAGGCCTAAAGTCAGAGGGCTGAAAGAAAAGAGTGGCCAGTGGCCATGTGGGTGAGAGAGGAGCCTTACCCACAGCAATCAGAAGCCCACAGGTCTCCAGCATCACCTCCCAGTATAATGTCCTCTTGGAAATGTCCAGTCGCCCCCACTCCTCCTCAGTGAATCTCACAGCCACGTCTTCAAAAGTGACAGCCACCTGGGAAGTCAAACACAGGAAGCAGAATCTGCCTTGGACAGGATGAGATTGTCACTTGAGCACAGTAAAAGACATGGACACCCAAGGACCAGATCACCAAGCACCCCAAAAGGGCTGAGCCCTATGCTGTGCTCCAGTGTCAGGAGGGTGCTGCCTGGACAGATTACAGCAGTGTACACCACAGAAGTTTCATAGGCAGGAAGACATTGCAGTCTGAGACAAGTTTAGGACAGTCTCGAGTGGACTGTAGTCTACACATAGCAAGTGCTCAGAGACACTGAGGAATAGGAAATAAAAATAACAAAAATAATACAGCAGTGAAAAGAATAGCACCTGAACTGGTCCTCGCTGTGCCTGGCTCCTGAAGAGGACCTTCTGTGTCACAGCTAAGGGACTAGAAGACAACAGCTCGGAAGCCAAACTCCTAGGGTTAAACACAAACTGCAGAAATCAACACCTACGTACTGTGTGACCGTGGGACCTTTCTTTGTCTGAATCTCTAATCTCAGATCAATAAGATAAGTAAAAATAAAATTTTGACTTCACCATGAACACTTATAAAAATTAAAGAAAAAGTGCTTGTAAAAGAAACAGAGGGGCAGGGAAGAGGCTGGGCATGATGGCACAGGTCTGTAATCTCATACTTATGAGGCTGAGCACCACAAGTTTGAGACCAGCATAGGCTACGCAGTGAACTCAAGGCCAGACAAAACTACACAGTGAGACCCTGTCTCAAAGAAGGAAAAAAAAAAAAAAAAAAAGAGAGAGAAAAAAAGTAAAGTGATGGGCCACAGTCCTGCAGGTGAACACTATCATCTCCACTTCAAACCCATAGGCTGGAGGTCCAGGAAGCTCTACCAGTTCATCCAAACTTATAAAAGAGGCAGCACTTGAATCCAGGCTCCACTGGTGAGCAATCTACTCATGCATATATGACATTTCTCTACCAGCAGAATTAACACACAGTTAATAAGACTGTAATGCATTCCAAGTAAGTTTCACTACTATATCCATATCAGGCACTTCTGAAAATATTTCCATGGATGGGGGTGCATTATCATCTATCTTATTAAACAGACGTCTGAGGTAGTGGTATCTGTTGGTTAAGTGGTAGGGCCTGGTCCAGTCCTGCAGCCTTCTGGACCTCATAGTTGCCTGTGGAAAATTCAAAATGAGCCACCGTTTTTCCTACCTGACTTCTAGAAGTTATACCTGAGGCTAAGATACTTCAAGAAGAAGGAACAGGAGTCCAAGACAACAGAGCAGACTATGGCCATGAGAAACTAGGGTCTTGCACGGGCCATGATGACCTGAGTAAATAGGATGTAACATCCATCAAAAGATCACACTATTGGTATAGTAGTGCAACCCCAGAATCCAGGCAATTTAGGAAACTGAGGCAGAAGGATCACAAGTTGAAGCAAAGAGAGAGTTACTTAATAAAAGGCGCTTAAAAAAAGGGATGTACAACTGTTACAGCACTTTTATGGCCATAGATTAAATCTTCATTATGGCAAGAAAAAGAAATCACAATTACCCACCCAGGACATGAGTTACCAGGTGGGGAAAAACCCACGGGTACCCTGAGGACTTCTTTTAAACCAATGTGCCTTTCCTGAGCGCACAATGGTCCCCCTGCCGGATATGCCACATGCCTACACGCCCAGCACTCAATACTGGAACGAGGCACGCTGGACTTGCACTTTACTTTATTCCTTCTTCAGACCTCCCCATACACAGTGTAAAAACAGGCATGATGATGGGCATAGCGGTCAGGGCAGATCAGGGCAGAAAGGGAGGCCCCGCAAAGATTCGGAGGCAGTGTCACCAGCAGGGACGAGTGCAGGACAAGGCTGCACAGCACAAGAGATCTTCGTGTAGTCTGGCTCATGTGTCTCAAGAACAAGGAACCGGGAGAAACAGACCAGGTCGGAGGAGGGCGCAGGGGGTATGGCGCAGACTCAAGGCCACAGTGAGTGAATGAGTGCACTCAAGCGCCAGCTGACACCTCAGAAGGAGCCGCCCTCACCCACCGACAGCCCCGTTCCTGGGAACCAAGGGATGGACTAACTCGCAAACAACGGCCTCAGCCTCTCTGAAAAGCAGAGGAACCAGAGCCGAATCCTCGTCTACTCACCTGCGCCTCCGCCATCACGGACGCCGGGGAGCGTGGGGCCGGCGACCTCCAGCGCCTCCCCAGCCCGGGTGGATGACCTTGGTGGACGGACCTGTCCCCAGCCTCAGTGTCCCTCACGAAAAATGCACACAAAGTGAGGGCACCGCTGGTAACCGTAGAGACCCATGGGACACCCCGTTAGGGAGAAGGAGGTGCCAGGCTGTAGGAAACAGAGCAGGGAGGCTTACTCCTCCCAGCGTCCCCTATACTTCTCTCGAGTAGGCGCCGGTACTCAGCCTTGACGGTTCGGGCGCAGGGAGATGACGCACGCGAAAACAACAGGAAGTCCCGCCTCTACTTCCTTCAAGAATTGCCCCCCCCTCTCGGGCTATGATTGGTCCAATCCATGCACCAAATGGGCCGCAATGCCTTCCGGGTAACACAGTTTTTGTTGGTGTTGTTATTGTTCCTGACACCCGCCTAGCGATGGATACTTTCAGAGTATATTTTTATGTAAGTTCTACCCAAGGCTGCCTCCTCGTAACGCACATAAATAAGGAATCCAAATTCTCCATTACTTGCCCAAACAGATCCTCAGGAAAGGCTCATTCTGGCCCTAGGCTGGTCTATGACTTTGCCGTCTCAGTGTAGTCCATACAGATCAACGTTTGGAGGGCGTCTGGGGGAAAGGACGGAGGCAACATACGCGCATGAACAGCATTGTAGCTGGTTTTGATGACATTTAAGGCTAATATGAATGGGCAGTGTAAACGTGTAGTCACTACGAGTCACTGCAAAAATGAAGGAAAGACAGAGACGAGTACTTGAGAGCGAATTTCTCTGACAGCAGGGAAACAACAAGAGTAACAAACACACCGAGAGATTACATAACTACAGATGCCTTGAGGCATAGGAATGAGAAATGTTGAGGATGCCTGTGAAAGGATGATAATCAAGAAAACGGAATAGTGTAGGAACGCCTGGGAGGTGGCACACAGAAAGGCCATTTCTCCAACAGTCAGAGGTGGAGAAAAGACATCTGAATGTTTGTTATGCTTGGCCCTTTTCAGTAGTACCAGGTAATGTGGAGGGCATGTGGAACTACTTTTCTAAAATCCCAATCACTCAGATCCCTGGAGACCTATTACCTCAGTTATGACTATTTCACTTTGACAGCCCCTCTTGGCATTGATCCCACCTCCACCCATGGCGCTCTACCTTATCTTGCTTTGGTGCACTAACTTTTGTGCTTTCCAAATTACAAGGAAATGGCAGATTTTCTTTGCTTCATTCTTAAATTTACAACCTTATTAGTTACTTCGGTGTATTATTTTAAATATCAATCTTTATTATTGAAGTATGGTGAGGCTAAAAAATCCTGAGACACGTGCCACTCTTAACAGGTTACCTCTTATGTTAGAAGTTAAGAGTTGTAAAGAGGTAAAGCATATATGCTGTTGTCAGGCCACGTAGGGAAATGCTGTACTAGGGCTGGTAAAACATGAGTGAAGAAAAGGTAAGTGGGCTGGGGATTTAGCTCAGCAGGCATAAGTGCCTGCCTGGCAAGCGCAAGGTCATGAGTTCAATCCCTGGTAGGAAGGAAGGAAGGGAAGGAGGGAAAGGGCAAGCACAAGACCCTTGATTGTGTTTCTGAAGGACTGATCAAGGGCAATAAATAAGCTAGGCAGGTTTAAGACTCATTTAATTTTTTATTAGTACATGTTTGCAGTTCATGCAGTTTACAGTCATCTTGGAGTGGTTACATGTACATATTACATCTTTTGTTTTAAATCCCCTTTCCTCCTCCTCTGGTTCCCCTACCCCCTTTGCATACTTGTTATTGTCTTAGCTCATTATGGCATACAGTGTTTACATTAACTGGAGTTACTACATTCCTGTACATGGCACATCTTTGTTCCTCTCATTTCCCCTTCCCCTCTTCCTCACCCCTCAACCTTGTTCCCTAGGAATAGTCTGAGTAGAGGCCGGCCCTGGGTTACTGATGGCAGCTAGTGCTTCCATTTGTGAGACCTTCATAAAAGAAGCAGCTGAAGGACTAGGGTTCTGGAGGGTTTGGTTTGCATAACAAAGGCACACACCGAAGGAAGTCCTTTGCTACCATATGGAATTGGGTAGTCCTGGAATAGACAGTCTCTACAGATCAGTGAGGTCCCATTTCTCAAAACACAACAGACCCATCTCCAAATTAAAAGGAGAGACATGAATGTGAGTTTTCTAAGCTACCCTGTATGCCAGGCATGGTGGCATGTGCCGGTAAACCCAGCACCCTGGAGGGCTGAGGCAAGAGAATCAATGAAAGTTTGAGCCAGCCTAGGCTATATAGTGAATTCAAGGATAGCTTGAACTATGTAGTGAGACCCTGTCCAAAACAAAAAACAAAAATAAAACAAAGAGGGAAAAAAAAGTTAACCATAAATCAAATTAAGGACAGAAACATAAAACAGTCTCACTGGCAGGCCCATGCCTTGTATACTGTTCCAAAGGAGGCAAACAAAGTTTTCGGGTATAAAATTTAAAAAATGTGTGAGCAGATATTGTCTGTAATTCTCACAACTGAAGTACTGTATCATTGAGCACTGCAGAGGCAGCCCCACTTCTGACAATGGAGAAAGGCCATCTTTGAGTTACAATCTACATAAGTAAGCTTGACAAAGAGACTAGACTTTCCTAGTTTCCAGCACCATGTCTCCACAGGGCCTGTGATACTATCCATCACTTCTGAAGAAACAAGAGGATCCATTTTGAAAGAAAAAGTTCATTCCATACTAGCTCTAGATTAAAAACGGTGGAGAAAAGCTAGCAGCAAATATATTCTCTAGAACACTTGAAAATAAGACAGCTTAGGACCAAAAAACTGTAGAGCTAAGGGAATCAAGACAGAGCGGTCAGTGTACATGAATGTCTCTAGCACTTTGGACTGATCACCCTCGTGTTTAGTGCTCCATTCTTGGGAATCTTAACCAATTAAATGAGAGGACTATTCAGGACTTTCTTTTGTAGGAACTACCCTTCCACCATGGTGGAGCAACTATAGCAGGTTGACCAAAAATACTTATTTTAGATATAAGAGCTCTCAGAATATGGGGGAATTTTTTGCACCAACACAAGGCTGGCTCAGCACTTGCAACTCAAATCCATGGTATCAACAGGCTGCAAGAAAACAGGCTACATAATTCTAACACTCATTCTTAATAGATGCTCTCAGCAATTTAGACGGAAAGCTTTCTAGATTACATTATCATCTACATGAAACCAAAGAGCTATGATGTTTAATGCTCAACACAATATTTTCCACAGTCATCAACCACACAAGTATAAATAGCTTTTTTTCCCCTTTAACATCGTACTTGAAGATACTGAAGTGTGACAGAATAAATGAAAATAATGATTAGAAATTGGTTCACTATTAGCTAATCTTATTATGAAGAAAATCCTGATACATATTAAAAAAATACTGAGTTAGGAAATGCTGTAACATGCAAGGTCAACACATGCAAACATCCCTGTTCTGCAAATGATCATGTGGAAACAACAGAATGAAGCTGGGTGAGATGGTATTTGTGATCTCAGCTACTCACACCCGGAAGCTAAAGCAAAGGGATCCCATAAGCCCAATAGTTAGAGGGCAGCATGAGCAACACAGAGAGGACCTCTGAACCACCATCACCACCAAAAACCCAACAAAATTTACATTAAATTCAAGCAGGTGACAGTGCACACCTGCAATCCCAGCTACCTTGGAGGCTGACACAAGAAGACCACAAGCTCTAGGTCTGGACAACTTAGTAAGAGCTGGTCACAAAAAATTAAAAACATCACTGGGATGCAGTTCACTGATAAGAGTATCTGCCTAATATGGATGAGCCCCTGGGTTTACTCCCAAAACCACCCCCAGTCCAATAAAAGGAAAAGAAGTCAATAAAATATGTCCAGGGTTTATTACCTGAAATTGCAAAACATTTATAATATAAATGAAAGAGGATTTAGAGAAGAAAAAAACCATTCATGGAAGGCTCAACATACAAATCCTTTTAAGAATCTACTGTACAGTTTTACAGTAATTTCTATAATATAGGAAGATGGTTCCTAAATATACAAAAGCACATGATAAAAATGAAACAAAGCTGTACGATTAAAACTGATACAGAAAGATCTAACAATTTGTTCCAGAACAAGAATATAATTACTTTATGCATTTCATAGCTATGGTAAAACAAGATAGTGTGGTACTGACAGAGGTTCTGGCCTCTGCCAAAAATGTAGAAAACCAGATCAAAAACACAGAAAATGCAGAAATAATCCACCACGAATTATGTCCAGTTGCTTATGACTAAGACATAAAAGCAATTCAATAAACATATAGTCTTTATAATAAATGGTATTAAAACAAATTAATTTCTCAACAATAATGAAACCCAACCTATGTTTTACATGGTAATACAAAAACTACTTTAATATTGACCAGAGATTAATAAGGAAAAGGTAAACTTAAACTTTTAGAAGAGGTGGGTGTAATGGCACATGCCTGAAATGCCAGCACTCAGGAAACTAAGGGAGGAGGACTGCTGTAAGCTCAAGGTCAGCCAGCACAAGCCACACAGTTCAAGATCAGCCTGAACTACATAGCAAAACCCTTTCCCAAAATAAATATATATATATAAATAAAAATTTTAAATAGTTTAGAAGAAACCAGGTGAAGTAGCACACACTTGTAATCTCAGCACTCTGGAAAGATAAGGCATGAGGATCAAAACTTCTAGTGGAGCCTAGGCAACTTAGCAACTTACTAAGATCCTGTATCATAATAAAAAAAGAAAGCTAGGGATGTAGCCCACTGCCAAGTTCCTGGATTGAATCCTCAGTACCATAAGACAAGCAAGCAAACAAACACACACTATCCCTGAGAGAACATTTCAACACACGCTAGCTGATGCAGGCAAGACCTTAGCTAAAAACAAGCATAATAACCACTCAGCTTTCTCATGGCTGAATTCACAGACAAAAGACTGCAGACAGGATCAATTTCAAACATGACTCTTTAGATGACAAATGATAGGGCTGGCATGGTGGTACATGCCTATAATCCCAGCACGTGGATAGATGGCTCAGGCAGGACTGCCAGAAATTTGGGGCCAACCCGGGTTACATGTGAGTGCAGGCCAGCCTAAACCACATAGTGAGACCCTGTCTCAAAAACAAGCAAACACCAAAAAAAAACCCAAATGATTATTTATTTTCTTCACAGAGATGGTGCTAAGCGAGTTTCCCTCTGATATGAATGACCCAAGGATGTGTTAGGCGATTCCCCTGACCAGTGATGTTCCTCACTGGTTACATGGAGAAAGTCCTTCCCTAACATGAGTCCTTCTAAATTGACAGAGGCTTGAACACTTGTGAAAGGTCTCCCCTCCACCACATTGTCAGGTTTCTTCTTCATGTGCCTCCTTTGATGCTGTGTGAGGGAGGAACTGCAGGTAAAGGCCCTTCCACATTCATTGCACCGATAGGGCTTCTCTCCTGTGTGGATGAAGGAGTGGCGGATGAGGTGTGCACTCCGCAAAAAGGTTTTACCACACTCCATGCATTTGTAGGGCTTTTCCCCACTGTGAATTCGCTGGTGCCTGGTGAGTCCTGACCTATGATTGAAAAGCTTCCCACACTCCATGCATTCCGATGGCTTCTCACCTGTGTGGATGCTAAAGTGACGGATAAGGTCTGTCCTATCACTGAAGGCTTTCCCACATTCTTTGCAGTCATAGGGTGTTTCTCCAGTGTGGGCTTTTTTGTGCAAGATGAAAGTAGAGCGGTGAACAAAGGCCTTTCCACACTCGCCACACACGTATGGTTTTTCCCCAGTGTGGATGCGCTGGTGCTGCTTGAGGTATGACCCACGGTGGAAGGCTTTCCCACATTCTAGGCACATATACGGCTTCTCCCCAGTGTGGGTGACATAGTGGTGGATGAGGGCTGAACGCTCACCAAATCCTCTCCCACACTCATTGCATTGGAAAGGCTTCACTCCAGTGTGAATCTGCTGGTGCCACGTGAGGTATGACCGCTGGTTGAAGGCCTTGCCACACTCTGAGCACTGATAGGGCTTCTCTCCTGTGTGGATGAAGTAGTGTCTGGTGAAACCTGCCTTGTCTCTAAAGGCTTTGCCACACTCATTGCACACAAAGGGTTTCTCTCCAGTATGGATCCTATTATGCAAAATCATTGTGGAGCGGTAGGCAAAGGTCTGTCCACATTCAGTGCACTTATAAGGCTTCTCCCCACTGTGTGTACGCTGGTGCCGACTAAGGTGAGTCCCACGGCTGAAGGCCTTCCCACACTCCAGACATTTATAGGGCTTCTCTCCGGTGTGGACCATCTGGTGCTGCAGAAGTTGAGTGCTCTTGCGGAAGGACTTCCCACACTCTGAGCACTCATAATGCCTCACTATTATGTGAACCCACTGATGGCGAAGGAGAAAGCGTTCCTTCTTAAACACTTTCCCACATTCCTTGCATTTGAAGGGATTTTTTCCTTCATTGACCAAGTGATCTGTGGCTGACCCGTGGGAGTCACAGATATGAGGAGCTGAGGGTAGAGAGACGTTGCCAAGCACAGCCCCTGAACACACGCTGTCAGCTGACCCCGTGCCATCACCTCCAGGGCTCCTAGTCCCAGGAAGCTTCTCCCTTGGGGCCTCCATCCCTGGTCTCAGGAGTCCTTCCTGTACTTTGCAGGGCCTGTCCTGACCCCGGTGCAGCTCCAACAGGGAGTTCCCAGAGGCTCCTTCTGTCTGAGGGTCCTGGAGCAAGGTTCCCTCAGGTCGGGGCTGGTAAGCAGGACTGGGCTTCGTGCTGTTAGGTTCTGTGCTGTTACCTGAAGGAAATGCAATACACGAAAGGGACTGTTGAGTGACAGCAACACCAGAGAAAGGAAATCAGCATTTCAGTAAGAAAAAGAAGATGAAAAACAAGACTCTGCTCCTGGAATGATTTAAAATCTAGGAAATCCACTTGTGAAATGTCTTTTTGTTCCTAGGACTCTTGAAACTTTCTTGCTTTCACACAACATCACCCTTTTTACTATTAGCCAAGAAAAATCTTACCTAGTACTAGTCAGAAATGCTTGTGATAAAGGAAGCAATATGAGATCATTCTACACATTCAAAATTCACTTACAAAGAAATAATGTCCAACACAGTCTAACACTAGATTCTTGAGGCCTTTAAAGGAAAACTCAGAGGAACTGTTTGCATCAGATGACAGTGTCTGAGACTGAGATCCCCACTCACAGTCAAGACTAGGGAGGATGGCCTGTTGTGGTGGCACACACCTGTCATCCCAGCACTCAGGAGGCAGGAGCATCACCAATAGCTCAAGGTTAGCCTCAGCTACATAGTGAGTCCAAGGCCAGCCTGAACTACATAGAAAGACCCTATCTCGAAAAAAAAAAAAAAAAAAAAGACTGGAAAGAGAGGATGACTAATAACAACATAGCCAAGGAAGCACTGAAGGAAGAGACAGTGGTTCTCAATTATGTGTCTTTTTGGACACAAGCTGGACACAGTCTCTAGCCCCTGCAGCCCCGTTGTGTCTGAATGTGTTGTCAGTCACTACAAGGGGAAGCAGTGCATAGTGAGGAGGAGTAACACCTTTATTTCCTCATCTCCTGGAGGCAGCCAGGAACACATCAGCCCCTGTGCTGTAGACAGGGGGCAATGCATCCATGAATCCCCATGTGGCAGACTTCTATATTATGCCCTGTAGGTCCCCAGAGGCAGTAGCCTGTGAAAGTCCTGAGAGATGTGGAGGGCAGAAGGAACCTTGGGTGAAAGGATTCATGGCCCCACTGCCCCAAAGGCCATCAAAAAATGATTCCCAGAGTTCAGAGGCAGGGATCATTGGTGAGTCTCCTAGCTGCTATTACTTCCACCCACCCAGTGGCTGGCACATACCTGGATGGCAGCTTTGGGAAAGGACTTCTGTTGCTTCCCATAGATCCTGGCTGTGCTCCAACTGGTAGATCAGCTCTGACTTGGACCAAGGACAGCCTGTGTGTGGCAAAAAGGAGGAGACAGGGACTGGTGGGAAAAAGAATCTTTTCAATCTAGTCTGGAACTTCAGGATGGGAAAATCTCAATGAAAAAGCTTCTGGGTTGCCAAAAAAATTGAACAGTGCAATGTGAACAACAATATAAACAAAAAGATGATGAGAAAGGGAAATGTGCTGGTCTCAGACTACCTGCATCATTTTTCATAAAATAACTAAGGCAGGAAGCCTTTCTACAGAAGAAAGAGACCCATAAAGAAAGCTAGGACAAGAGACCTATAGTCCAGTACCACTGAGCTCCTTGCCAAGAACTTCACTGAGCCCACAAGGGTCCTGAATTACAAATTCTGACCCAGCGCTGCATGCCTGGCCAGAAAGGCTGCCTTGGTTCTGTACAACACCTCATGTCTTTCCAATGTATTCCTCTCTTTTGAGACCAAACATGGACTATTTGTCTCCCAAATCTTGTTGACTGAGACACAAAGAGAATGAAGAGTCAAACGCAAAGAAATGACAGAAAGTATAAAGCAAAGAGAGCACTTCTGAGGTCTTGTTGCGCAGCCAGGCTTGGAATCAGAGGGCAGAGGGAGGGAGGATCCAATGGCTACATGGCCGAAGGGAGCCTTACCCACGGTGACCAGATGCTCACAGGTCTCCAGCATCACCTCCCAGTACAAGGCCATCTTGGAAATGTCCAACTGCCCCCACTCCTCCTCAGTGAATCTCACAGCCACATCTTCGAAGGTGACAGCCACCTGGGAAGTTGAACAGGAAGCAGAATCTGCCTAGGGACTCTTGGACAGGATCAGACTTGAGCACAGTAAAAGACATAGACACCCAAGGACCAGATCACCAAGCACCGCAAGAGGGCTGAGCCCCGTGCTGTGCTCCAGCACAAGGAGGGTGCTGCCTGAATGGATTGCAGCAGTGTACAACACAGAAATTTCACAGGCAGGAAGACACTGCAGACTAAGTTTAGGACAGTCTCAAGTGGACTGTGGATTACATATAGCAAGTGCTCAGAGATACTGAGAAACAGGAAAGAGTAACAACAAAAAGAATACACACACAGCAATAGCATCTGTCTCCCTGGTCCTCACTGAGGGCTTGGCTCTTGTCATGAGCCATGGTAAAGTGACTAGAACCCCAACTCAAGAATCAGACTCCAGAAATTACTACCTGCTTACTATGTGACCACAAAACCCTTCTTTGTCTGCACCTCTAATCTCAGATACAATCTTTTTCCACCTATCCATTTATCAGAAGAATGAAAGAAAAATGCCTATAAAAGAAACAGGGGTGATGGGCCACAGCCTCAGAAGTCAACGCTATCATCACCTCCATTTAAAATCCACACTGAGGTCCAGGAGGCTCTATAAATTCATGCAAATTTATATGGTGTATGAAAGAAGCAGGATTTGAACTGTGGGCAACCTAGTTATGGAGAAATGCCATTCCCCTGTGAGCAGAGTTAACCCACAGTTAATGAGACTGTAATGCACTCCAGATAAGTTTCAGTACTGTATCCTTACCAGCCACTTCTGAAAATATTTCTGTGGACTTGGCTGAAGGAGGAGAACCATCATCATCCATCACATTAAAGAAACACCTGATGTACTGTCATCTGTCTGTGATGTGGTAGGGCCTGAACCAGCCTGTGGAGTCATCTGCATTCCTTCCGGATCCCAGAGTTTCCCATGGAGAATTCAAAATAATTCAATACCTCTATCCCCTACCTGAATCTTGCCAGGTATTATCACTGAAGCTAGGATACTTCAAGAACAAGAAACAAGACTCCAAGAAAGCACAACAGGGGATGGCCATGAGAACCTGATGTCTGGACTGACATCATGTCCCTCCTGGGTAAGTAGAAAGTAATGTCCACCAAAAGATCACATAGCCAGGTGTAGGGTTCAACTCTGTAATCTTACCTACCTAGGAGGCTGAGGCAGGAGGATCACAAGTTCAAGGTCAATCTGGCCAATTTAATAAATAAAAAAGGGGATGCACATTAGATATAAGGCATTTGTCTACCACTTACAATGTCCTAGATTCGATCTCTATTAAGGGCAGGGGGAAACTCACAGGTCACTTAAGATTCCTTTTAAACCAATGTGTGTTTCCTGAGTGACAGTGGTCTCCCTGCCAGATATGCCACATGACTGACACTACAGTCTAGAATGAAGCACATTTGCCTTGCAGTTTATGCTGGGTGACTCCTGACTTCCCCGTGCACTTTATAGAAAACAGTGTAACAACAGGCATGATGGGCATAGCGGTCAGTTTCTGACCAGGGCAGAAGGGGAGGCCACGCAAAGATTCAGAGGCAGCGCCACAAGCAAGACTGAGTGCGGGACAAGGATGCCCAGCACAAGGGATCTTCGTGTGGTCTGGCTCATGGGTCTCAAGAGCAAGGAAGCGGGAGAAACAGACCAGGTCGGAGAAGGGGGCAGGGGGATGGCGCAGACTCAAGGCCACAGTGAGTGAATGAGTGCACTCAAGCGCCAGCTGACACCTCAGAAGGAGCCGCCCTCACCCACCGACAGCCCCGTTCCTGGGAACCAAGGGATGGACTAACTCGCAAACAACGGCCTCAGCCTCTCTGAAAAGCAAAGGAACCACAGAGCCGAATCCTCGTCCACTCACCTGTGCCTCCGCCATCACAGACGCCGGGGAGCGAGGGGCCAGCAACCTCCAGCGCCTCCCCAGCCCGGGTGGATGACCTTGGTGGACGGACCTGTCCCTAGACTCAATTTCCTCCATATAAAATGCGTAGGAAGCACAAGACGAGGCTGGCGGCTAGCGGGCACATCAGGCGGGCGCCAACCATGGGACACCCCGTTAGCGAGGACGCGCCCTTTTCTCTGAGGACGCGGAGAACCCAGACGTCTTCCTCGCAGCCACGCCTCACACCCCACGCTGCGAAGCAAGCACTCAACCAGGCTGGCTCAGACGCCGGAAGTTGTCGCGCGAGAAAACAACCGGAAGTCCCTCCCACGCTCCAAGCAGGAAACACGCCTTTCCCGGGCTATGATTGGCCCAGCCGAGGAGGCATATCCGCCGCAATGCCTTCCGGGTAGCGCAGTTTTGTTTTGTTTTGTTTTGTTTTGTTTAAACTGACGTCTTCCTAGCCGTGAGGACTTTTCTCACCAGGGTCGCCGTTCGTTCGCTACTGTGCTGACTTGTTACAGTGAGTTTATGTCGGTGATAGCAACTCCCTCATTCGCCCACTTTATCCGAGGCAGTCTTGACGGGAACATTTCCGCGTGGTTAAAGTAATTCAACCAGCGAGGCCCAGCATGGTCTCTTTTCCGGATCTCTGCCAAAGGGATACAGATAATCGCTGCTGTTTGGGGACAGATGGGCGACAACTGCAACACATCATGCAGATGAAAAGGCATTGCCGTTGTTTTGATGACATCATTCTAAACAGAGAAAGTAAATGAACACTATGCAAAATCAAAAAGAGACGAGTACTTGAAACATGCCTTTTACCTGACAACAGGAAAAGAGAGTAACAAAGAGAAGTTGAGAGATCCATCAACTACAGACGCCTTAAGGGATAAGAATTTAAAAAATAAAAATTTTAAAAAACGGTAAGATTTGTAATTTATTGAAGATCCTATGAAAGAGTGATAATCAAGAAAACAAATGGTATAGTGTACGCAGGCCTCGGAGATTCCACACCAAAAGACCATTTTCTCCTACAGAAGTTAAAGAGGTAGAGAAAGACACTTAAAGTCATGTTTGCGTATCTGAACCCTCAGTTATGTGTACCCTTTCCAGAAATATCAGACAATGAGAAGGACATGTGGAACTACTTTTCTGAAATCTCAATCCTGGGATTCCCCCTAACTCAACGGTCTTATGCTTGCTTTGGCAGCACATATCCTAACTCTGTGGTCTTTAGACTACAGTTATACCTTGGAAGTCAACTTACCCCAAATTCGAGTTCGAATGCAAAGTTTGAGACTGAGCATGTTTTTCTCATAAGCGATAATGGAACACCAGGTGTGGTGGTGCGTGCCTGCAATCCCAGCACATGAGGGGCCCAGACAGGAGGATTGTGACTGGTTTTTCCTAGAAAGCTCCTCCCTGCTTTCTTTTTGCAAACCCAAACCCAAACCTCAAACCTCTGGCTTTTGCATGCCACAATGCTCCTTCAATCAGCTGTCAACCCTTTAACTCCACCTCTGTCAAAATCCAACTAAAGTCACAGTTCTTTCCCAAAGCTTCCAGAGGTTGCTTGCCTCTATTGAGCAGTCCTCCAGTGCGCTCAATAAGGCTTTTTTCTTTTCTGCTCTTTTCTCTGTCATGCCACATAAGACCAAACATTGCTGTGAATTCGAGGCCAGATTGAGTTACACAGTGACCTAAAAGGCACCGTGAAACCTTGTCTCAAAATAACAACAAAAAGAGCTGGGGATATAGCTCAGCAGCACAGCGAATGCCTGGCAAGCATGAGGTACTGAGTTCGATCCCAGGTACAAAAATTAAATTATTTCTCTTGCCGGGCGAGAGACGGGGTCTCTCTCTCTCTCTCTCTCTCTGTCTCTCTGTCTCTCTCTCTCTCTCTCTCTCTCACACACACACACACATGCACACACACAGAGAAAACCAAATACTAGTTCTGAGGCTCAAAAATTACCCTTACAAATTCATTTTTTAAGAACTTTAACAAATTTTGCAATGATTCCTTTAACTGTATTGTGGTTTTCAGTTTTCCTCTTAGCTTTGCTGCTGGTAGCACTTCTTCTTTCCACAAAGTGCAAAAAAAGCCACCAGTGAATAGTTTCACACACTAACGCAAGTTCCCATATGTTGTCTGGGTGAAAAGTATGTTAGACTTAAGTGATGTCCCTTTGTGTCCCCGGGAAGACATGACATATGCCTCATTTTCAGCCTGTCAGATTTTTGGTTCGATTGTGGAGCAAGGTTATCAACACCAAACTTTTTTTTTTCAAAGTTTGCTGGTCAAGTAGTGGACAGTTCAAACTTGGAGCCATTTGACATCCAAGGTATCACTGTATCTGATTATCACTACTTCAACAGCCCCTCTTGGCATTGATCTTGCCTCCTTGTGGTTCTCTAGTTTGTTCATTGACCCCTTATGCTTTGGAAATTACATGGAAATGGTTGATTCTGCTTTGCTAAACTCTTTCATTAACAACTCTGGCATTTTATCATTAAAGGTCAATTTTATTGTTCATATATAGTGAGGCCAAAAGATCCTGAGATGGTTCCTAAGATAAAAATTATGCATCATGCCATGCAGGGCCAGATGGGGAAATGCCACTTTTTGCCAAACAGGAGTAAGGAAAAATCAAAGACAAGTATTTATTGTGTTTTTTCAATGAAAAATGGTCAAGGAAATAAGCTAATCAGGTTAGGGCTAGTTAGAGTTTCCGTAGAAGCTGTTCCTAGTTACTTGGTATCTGGCCCTGCATTAGTGATGGAACAGTTAGTTCCTCCATTTGTGAGACCTTAGTAAAAGAAGCAGGTGAAGAATTGGGGTTCTGGAGTGTTTGGTTTGCATATGAAAGGCACACATTTAAGCAAGTTCTTTGCTACCCCTTGGAATTGGGTAGTTCTGGAATGGGCAGTCTCTACAGATAAGTGAGTTCCCATTTCTCAAAACATATGCTGAATACACTCCCTCTCCAAATTAGGAGAAAACATGTATATGAATTTTCAGAAAGTTATCACGTGAGTCAAAGCAAGCATAGAAACAGGCAATGCCAGGCCCATTCACTTGACAGTTCCAAAGGAGGCAAAATAAACTGGCCATTGAGCAATTAGCTGAAACCACTCAACTGCAAGATGTGTTACAGATTTTTGCTTGCAATGAAATAACTCTGTGGAGTTGGGGGTGGTGGAACATGCCTATAATCCCAGCACTTGGGAGGCTGAGGCAGGAGGAGATCCCTGCAGGTTCAAGGCCAGCCTGGGCTTCACAGTGAGTTTGAAGCCAGCCTGAACTACAGTATGAGACCCATCTCCCATACATACATACATACATACATACTTCATGAACAGATCCCCAGCCTTACCTCTTCAAAACTGCCACACACTATCACTGAGCACTGCAGAGGCAGCCCAGCTTTCCACAATGTAGGAGAAAGGCCACCTTTGGCCTAGTCTGAAGAGAAGTAAGCTGGACATACACAAGAGACTGCAGTCCCCTAGTGCCCTGAATGTCTCTGGAGGCCCTGTTACTGGCCACTCTGTACTGGAAGTAGCACCCTAAGTGACATGAGAGGCTGGTGAAAGGAAAAAGAAAATTATTCAAAGGTAGCCTGGAAGGAGACAGAGGGACCTCTCATTGCCTCATGTTCCTCTTACCTTCTTTACACATGCAAAGGCCTTTATTGGAAGAAGGCTGGAGGAATACAGAAAGACAGATTTCCACATTCTTTCATTCCTGGCCATGCTTGGCTTCTTCCCTCCCTCGTGGAGAGGAAAACAGACTATGCCCTCTTGGGGCCAATAGCCACATACTTCCTTTTAAACAGATCCACTTGTTTTATGACACACTTTTCTGTGTTTTGCTTTACTATACACAGACAATGGAGCTGAGGAAGTCACTCCATTCCATCCATTTAATTCTAAACAGGTCCATACAATGCTTCTTCTGTTGTCCTAAGAGAGAGAGGAAATAACAAAAGCCCAGGTCCCTGATACGCCAGGCAGGAACACATGTGCTGAACCTCCTGGCCTGGCATCCAGTCACCTTCAACACACTGCCACCTCGTTAAGGGTTTATCATTTTGCACTGTATGTCATACATTAAGATCAGAGTGAATTCAGGACAAGCATCCATGCTGAAAAGCCCCTAAAATGATTCAATACCTTGTCCATCATTCCTGTCAAGCACACCTGGTGATTCAGCCAGGCATGGTGGCATAGGTCTGTAATTCCAGCACTTGAAAGGCTGAGGCTGGACTGCCATGACTTAGAGCCCAGCCTGAACTACATAGGGACACTGTCTCAAAAATAATCACCTAGAGATTCAGCGGGGGGGTAGGAGTGGGGGTGCCTAGGACAAGGTGCGTATCCTTTAATTTCCAAAGACCTGATTTAGCAAAGGCTGCTGGTGTTGCTACTTTTGTATGCTCTGACCTATGTGCAGTGCTTTGTCACCATGGAACCATTTTTCAGTTTTGCTGTGTCTTTTGTTGGCATGGACTTGCCCTGAGCACAAAGCAATAAATGCTTGCCACTTGCTACTGGGTACACACTTGGAAACTCCTTCCTCATCGTACACAAGAGCCTGGACCACATCCACCCTTTCCACTGTAACACCTTTTTCTAACTTGAGGGGGAAGTGGGTGCAGTTTACACTTGGATGAGGGATTAGGACAAGCAGCTTCACTTTTTTTATTTTTGAGTGTAGCATTCAAACTAGTTTATCTGATGATTGGAGGAAAGCTTATTTATAGTCAAATTAGACTCTTAGTGAGTCTCTTAAACAGGTACTGAAAAAAAACGTAAAACCTTTCAAACACAAAATAACTGCATCTGATCAATATAACTGACCTGTCACTCAGCAAAGGAAGGAAATCAGACTTACCCACTCTTGGTAGCTGGCACATGGCAGGTGATTGCTCAGTAAATAGTTAGAAGGACATATGTTTCTGTTCCTATCTACTGATGCCCAAGTCAACATTTCTCTTGGGAGCTCTCCTAGCTCTGACCCCCGACACGTACCTTTTCTCACTGCTTCCTGCATGTGGAGAAGCTACAGATACTCTAAGTGCCTGATGCTAAAACTGAACCACTGTCTCCTTGATTTTTGTTTTTTTGATAAAGGAATTTGAGCTCCAACCCTCCCCAATGCCATGATTTATCATAAAGCTACATAAGTCATGACAAAACAGCATAGATACCAAGTCAGACAAACCACCAAAGTACAATATAAAGTCCCAAAATAGATATCCACATAACAGACATTTGATTTCTAGCAACAATGCTAAAGCAATTATGTATAGAAAGGACTGTACTCTCTATACAGGAACAACTGGATATCCACATGCAAAAAACCCAAACCTTACAGCACATCAAAAATGTCTTAAAACATCCAAAACTCAACTGAAAATGGCTCACAGTGGGTTAAAGTGAAGGCAACTAATGACACAATGTGATGACTATGCATGTGTGACATATTTATTTCACTGATAAGAATGTTTTCAAGGCACATCCACTGACCTATAAAAATGTTATCATTCCTTATGGCTGAATAGTATTCCATTACACAGAAATACCACATCTTTTTTATCCATCCCTCAGTTGATGGGCATTGAGGTTGTTTCCAAGATCTAGCTATTATAAACTGTGCTGCTATAAACATGGGTACACATATATCACTGTGGTATGATGCTTTTAATTCTTGTGGGAAGATACCCAGGAGGATAGCTGGGTTGAATGGGACCTCCAATCCTAGGGGGGTTTTTGGGGTTTTTTTTTTTTGGTCTTTTTGAGACAGGGTTTTGGTTTTGCGGTTCAGGCTGGCCTTGGGCTTAGTTAGTAGCCTAGGATGGTCTCAAACTTCCAATGATCTACCTGCCTCAGCCTCCCAAATGCTGGGATTACAGCAGTGCACCACCACGCCCAGCTCAATCCTAGTTTTTGAGTTATCTCCACACTGATTTCCACAGTGGTTGCACCAGTCTACACTCCCACTAACAGTGGACAAGGGGGTTCCTTTTTCCCCATAGCCCCTCCAGCATTTGATATTGGTTGATTTCTTATTACCAGCCATTCTTTCTGGAGTGAGGTGGAATCTCAGTGTTGTTTTAATCTGCATCTCTTGAATAGCCAGTGCTGTTGAAGCAGCTTCACTTTTAAAGAAAATCTTAAAAAGTCCTAATTTTTACCCCCTAGATTACAGGCCTTCTCATTATTAACTGCTCCTACCCTCTCCCAGTTAATCTCACAAACAGCTCATGAAAGTAACTAAGCATTCAACAACATTCTCTAATCTTAATTACACATTTAAGACACAGGAATTATGATTTCCATATTCTTTAATTTTCTCTGTACTTTACAGAGGAGCTAACTTTTAGTAGCTGTACAAACAGTTACACAAGAAATTACTGACATGTGCTAGTGGAAATACAGAGCATTTACCTGCCCATTATATCTATACAGAGATAAAGGAAAACATGAAATACTTCCAAATCACAACACCTGTGGATGTGTCTATGTATCAATACCAGGATGAGGCATGGTCCTGTCTTTCCAGACTTTCTCTGTACTGTTACCACCAAACTAAATTCTGGATACTATGATGAGAATTGCTATAGCTAAAAAAATTAAATAAACTGCCACAGCGACTGTTTTACCAGAATTTATAGGTATAAAACAATCTCTAATGCAATTACTTGTAGGTATTATAGAAAACTGCTTAATGTTGGTTACAGAAATCTGAACTTAGCATTTCAGTCTCACTGAAACCACTGTGAAAAAGTTACAACCTAGCTGGCTTGAGTCTGCTCATCCTTAAAGCTTGCAAATTTCTCCCATGGCTGCAGTTTGGGATGTTGGATTTCAAGAGGCTACGTGCTGTTCCCCAAAAGGAGGTAAGGCTGGCTCCATGTATATAGGTTGTTCCTCTCAGCAACGTGGCTCCCGTGGGTGTCTGCCAGCCTTCCCAAGGTCTAGAATCATGTGTGCCAGACAGCATGCCCAGTGCCACTCTCAGCAACGAGGACCAAGTGGGACTTCCCATTAGACATTGCACATGGGTTGTTCCAAGTTCCAGATGTAGCTTAAATTAAGCACAACCTACGTCGTTTTATTGAGACAAGACTAGAAGACTGTGCCTGGTTCCGTACTTTCATCCTATAAGACTCTTCTTTATGCCCTTTAATAGAAATAAACCCACAGCCATTTAGGATGACAAAGTGGTGAGTCCTATGAGTTTCTCTGGAATTCATCAAACCTGGAGGCATCTTCAGGACTCTGACATAGCCACTCATGAGTTTTAAAATTTTGTACACTGGTATCAGGGACCTGGCAAAGAGCCCTGGTTGTCTGTGTTAAGGGTATGGAGAGAGGATAAAATTAAAAACAAAGACGACCTTACTAAGGAAGGAAGGCTAGGAAGTTGATGTCTCCCAATGGGCCGAGCCCCAGTGCTCCAAATCTACTCAGTGGGCGTACACAGTGATAGACGGGGCTGGCAAAAGATTCAAATTTGGCAGGAGACTCAGAGGGCAAGTTTAATCCTGGGATGATTCAAGAGGGAGGAGATGATCTTATGTTAAGAAGGACAAGGGGCCGGGGATCAGTGGCATAAGCACCTGTCTGGCAGGAGCAAGGCTGTAAGTTGAATCAATCCCCAGTATAAAAGAAGAAAAGAAAAGAAAAGAAAAGAAAAGAAAAGAAAAGAAAAGAAAAGAAAAGAAAAGAAAAGAAAAGAAAAGAAAAGAAAAGAAAAGAAAAGAAAAGATCTTGCCTTAGTGATCTTAGTTTTACTCATTTCCTGAATCCAGACATTCCCGTATTTCTACATGGTCACAACAAATTATGTAGTCCTTAAAGACTTTACTTCATGTGCTTGGAGGGATGGCCAAGATGTATTCTTAAATGAAAATAGGTTTCAGATAAAGGGATGCTGTTCCATGGGCTATAGAACAAAGATCCATTCTACGGGCGCCTGCATGGTCTCCAGTTCCTTAAAACCAAACTTTAAATGGAAACTTGAGCAAATTCCCTAATCTTTCTGTAAAATGGGGGAAATAACATTAACTACCAAATAAAGATGCCACAAAGGTTGACAAAGTTTCAGAAGGGTAAAACTATACATCTGCTTGGTCTTATAACGATTATGACTATATCCCTAGGGCCTCATGGTGATACATGCATGCTGGCTCAGGATGCATGAAAGATGCAGAAGGCCAGGCATGGTGGTGCCCACCGGAGATCCCAGCACTCAAGACTGCCATGAGTTTGAGGTCAGCTTGCGCCACAGTCAGTTTAAGGCCACCCTCAACTATGCAGTGAGACCTTGTCTCAAACATTAAAAAAGATGCAGGACAACCAGTGGGCAACAGACATAAGAAACATTCAGCCTGGAGAGGATTTGGGGAAACTCTACTCCAAGGGCAGGGAATCAACATATTCATTAAAAACAGGAAAAGTTAGAAAACCAATGGCCATAATAGACCCTGGGATATAAAACTGTTTCCTTATAAAGAAGAAAAAAAAAAAGGAATTTTCAGAATCCAGGAAAGGATATTCAAGTTGGAGAGGTGGTTGGCATTATATAGGTCCAAAATTGGAATTAAGAGGTCAAAAAGGGACACCTGAGAGACCTGACTGTGTCTGTGACAGTGGTAGAAGCCCCTGCACAGGGTCTAAGGAGTAAAAGGAATGTCAGAGTGTGGGGATAAGCAGCACGCAGAGCAGTCACCTAGGACATGTCTGCAAGAGCACAGAGGAAGAGGCATGGCAGAGCCTCAGAGACAAGCGGGACGAAAACAGGCTGAGTGGGCGCTGGAGAGTGTGTACAGCTAGCTATGTGCTATGGGTTAAGATGGTTAAAAAGAAAAAGCTAAAGACTAAACAATGAGCGGATGACGCTAGGCAGAGCATGATGCTGGTACATGCCTACAATCCCAGCACAAGGCCAGCCTGAACTACATGCTGAAACTCTCTCTAAACAAATGAAGAGATGAGAGAAAAATGGGTAAAGGAAGAGTGTCTGTCCAACCACAAAGGACCAGGGTGATCTGGGACTAGGAGAAAATACTTTCACTGAAGATGTAACAACACTTAAGGTGCTGGAGAATTTTATACACAAATCTTCCCTAAAGAACATAGCTCTGAAAAATCTGCAGATCACTCTAAATTATAAAAGCAGGTCATAGAAACACTATAGGACTTCCGTTCCTCCAGGTAATTTTTCCCAAAGTCCATCAGCAAGAAAAACACCCACAATGCAGAGTTTTGTGTATTTTTCTCAAAAGTCCTACTCTGGCATTATAAACTTAGCACAGAAATATAAGATGTAAAAAACAACCAAGTGGAAATTAAGTCACTGAAACATAAAAACCAAAAAGAAAACTCACAAGTACAACAGCAGGTTAGGTATGACAAAGGAAATTATCAGTGAGTGCGAAGAAAAGCAAATGAAATTAATATGAAGAAAAGAAAAAAGAGCCTGAAGGACTTGTGGATAATAGCAAAAGTGCTACCATTCATGTTGCTCAGGTTCCTGGAAGAGAACAGAAAGAATGCAGATGAAAAATACTTGAAGTAACAGTAACAATCTCCCCAATTTGCCTAAGAGCATAAACCTACAGATAAGAAAGCTGATGCTGAATGACTACACCAACCAAGGTTAAAAATTCCACATCACAGACTTCATACCTCTAAGCATTAAAAAGAAAAACATTTTGAACAAAGTTTGATGGACGCAGCACATCATGAACTGGGGAAACAACTGAAATAGTAGCAGATTTCTCATCAGAAAACACGGCAGGCAGAAGAAATAGACAGGAGTAGTAAGAAGAGACAAGAACTGCCAACCCTGACTCCTACTAAAAACACATCACTTTTAGTGTGAACCCAAGGACATCTTCAGATCAAAGAAAGCAGTGAGCATCTGTCACCGCAGACCCTCTCACCCACAGGACGATCACCGGAAAGGCAAGGAGAGCTCAGGAAGGTATGCCACTTCCTGAGCCAAGGAGCAATGGGATGGGACACTAGGTGAGCACAGAGGTAACCCAGGACTTCGCACAATGACTGTAAAATATGTCTGAAACAAAAATAACACCTTACAAAATGATGCTCAGCATATTGAAAGAAAACACCAAAAAAAATTACATTAATTGGTATAGTAAAGGGACCTACTGCAAGTAAGGTTTCTATACATCAAAGGGCTAACTTGGTAATATCTTTAAACTGTGATAAGGTGTGCACTTAGTACAGAGCAATACTTCAAAAACAATAAGATATGCTAAAAAACTACAGATGTATTATTGGATTCTTTAAAAATGTAACTCACAAGGAGAAAAAATGACAATAAAAATGAGAACAATAAACATAAAACTAAAATCATACCTTAATACAGTTGCTGTAAATTCTAAAAGATCAACATTTACTCAAATTTAAATAGCCAAAATTTGGCAACTAAAATACAAATAAGATGGATATAAATGCATGACTAAAGTATGTGCTGTTCATGTTCTTCAAATATGATAAAGACAATGATTAAAAATAAGAAGCATGCAAAGTTTTAACCAAAAAATATAAGTGATATACAAATATCAGATATAGTTCAAAGCCAAGAATATTTATAGGAGCAAAAAAGGATATTAAAAAGATCAATACCTCAAGAAGCCTTGGCAGTGCTATACATGTATATACCAAAAATAGAGCCATGGCCCGGTGTGGCAGTATGCAGCTGTATTCTCAGCACTCAGGAGGCTAAGATGGGAAGACAGTCAGAAGTCCAAGGCCAGCCTGGCCTACAATGAGTGCGAAGTCAGCCTGAACTACAGAGTGTGACCCTGTTCTCAAAAAATCAAACAATAAAACAAAATGGAGTTGTGAATTAAGTATATGAAGGGAAAATTCACAGAACCTAAAGGAAGAACACAAAATTCCACAATTACAGTTTGGGACTTTGACAACCCTCTCTTGGCAACAGAGAGAAATACTGGACACAGCCATGTATGCTGTCTCACGCCCATAATCCCAGCACTCTGGGGGGCGAGGCAGGAGGATCACAAATTGGGCAACTCAGTGACTTAGCATGAACCTATCTCAGAAGATAAAACAGGCTGGGGATGGAGCTCAGAGTGAAGGCATAGTAAACAAACAAAACAACCCAGAAATTCAGCAGGGCTACAGAATGTCTGAATAATATCAGCAGCAAACAGGCTCACACAGACATTTACAGAAATTGCCCGGTAGCAGTAAAACATAAATTTTTTTCAAGCAACCATACAGAGAATAAAAAACCATATCCTAGGTCGAGAAAAAAATGTCAACAGAGCCAATGTGAAATAAGTTAGAAATCAGTAACAGAGTAGAGTCAGGCATGATGGTGCACACCTGTAATGCCAGCACTCAGGAGGCTGAGTCAGGAGGACTGGCCTCTTGATGCCAGCCTGGGCTACCAAGTGAGTTCAAACTAGCCTGAACTGAATAGTGAGACCCTGTCTCAAAAAGACAAACAAACAGAGAAGAAAAAAACTCACAAGAAAATTAACACTTCTAAACAATTCATGCATTAAAGAGGAAGTCAAAAGAAACATATTGAATGAAACATAATTAAAACATTTTAAAACTTGAAGAAGCTAACAGTGCCGTGATAGAAATCTATAGAACTTTTAAGAGTTTATGCTAGAAACTTTAAATCAATAATCAAAACACCCACCTCGAGAAATCACTGAGAGTGTGGTGGCGCAAGCCTGTAATCCCAGCACTCAGGAAGTGGAGGCAGGAGGACCGCTGTGAGTTCAAGGTCGGCCTGCGCTATAAAGTGAGTTCAAGGCCAACCTGAACTCCATAGTGAAATCCTGTCTCAAAAAGAAAAGAAAAAAGAGAAAAAGAAAAATAATCACTAAGAGTCAGCCAAATACAAGCAAAGCAAGCATAAAAAAATGACACAACACAGATCAGAAGAGCAATCTGAGAAAAGAAGAGGACGGAAGCCCCACATGGTGGTGCTGTGATCCCAGCCAAGGCCCATGGGAGGCCAAAGCTGGAGGGTGGCAAGCCTGAGGCCAGGGCAGCCAACTTAGCAAGACCTGTAAACGGTTTTTAAACGGAGGCAGCGGGTGGGAATGCAGCTCAGTGGTAGCGAGCTTGCCTGACTACAACATGAGTCCCTGAGTTCAATCCCCAACACTAAAAAACAATACAAACAAAACACAAAAAGATAGTAGAGAAAAAAATCAGTACCAAGAGCTGATTTGAAATGACAAAGAAAACAGTTAATAGTTTACAAAGAACAAAAGAGAATGGATCATTTTTCCAATGTTAGGAAGCAAACTATATGCACAGATTCTGCTGCCATCAAAAGAATAGAAATATTCTGAATAATTCTATAAACACATTAGGAAATTTACATGAAATGTAACAATTCCTTCACTGAAAAGAACCATAAAAATTCATCCAATATGAAAGACCTATTAAATTAAATAAATACATAATTAAACACAGCCAAATGATTCACTGGTGAATGGACCCAACCATTACAAGAAACAACACCAACATTACAAGCTACCTTCCAAATCATTCAAGCAGAAAGACTACCTCGGAATTCATGTTGAGAGGCTAAACACACCTTGATGCTAGAATGAGAGTACAAAAACAAAAACTAAACAAGAAACTACACAATAGCATTAGGGAAAACTTCCTCAACAAAATACTAACTAATCGAATAATATAATACATAAACAATTACATTCCATGACCAAAGATGTAAATTAAAACTCAGCTAATATAACGCATCAGCAAACTGTAGATCAAAATCAAATCACCTGAGAAGCAGTATTTGAAAAATCCCCAAACTTAACAAGAACAACAATCTTGGCAAATTATAAAAAGAAATGTTCTAAACTTGATTTTGAAAAAATAAACTGCAATGCCTATAATCCAAGCACCCGGGAGGCTGAGGCAGAAGGACTGCTGCAAGTTCAAGGCCAGCCTGGGCTATAGTGAGTTCAAGGCCAGCCTGAACTACATAGCAAGACTGTGTCTCAAAAATAAAACTAATTTTTTTTTTAAAATATTACATTTAACACATGATGAGAAACTGAAAAATTTCCCCCTACTATTATGAACCATACATGGAGGAGTTCTCACCACTCCTATTCATCATCACACTGGAAAACCTAGTTAGTGCACTAACACAAAGAAAAGAAATATTGAAATTCATTGTTTTATGACATACCTGCTTAATGACTGTTCAGACTTGAGACCCCCCCCCACTCGGACTTAGGGTCTGCCCCCCATTTTTTGGTACAGTTCTGTACATCTTGTTTACAGAACCTCAATGTCTTTTCTTTGAATAGTATACTGTTTACATAGTACTGTAACTTTTACTGATTGTACTGTACAATATAGTACTGCAGTTTTAGCGACCCATTCATTTAATGACCTAATTGCAGGACAGAACCTGGTTGTTAAATGGGGAGTTCTGTAACAGAACTTATATAGATAAGAAGAAAAGAACTATTTGCAGATAATATGTCTATGTTTAACATCTCAAGGATTCTCTAATAACAAAAAATGGCTAGAAATAGTGACTTCATTAAAGTTGAAAGGTAACAAAACAATATCTGTATACAAACAAACACCATGCAGAAACTGAAAGTTCAAGAATCAATACCATTTACAATCACTAAAGGAGATATCTTATTCAAAATGTGCAAATGCTTATGCTGTACATTACAGAACAGTAATGGAACAAATCAAGAAATTCTTAAGTGAAAAGATGCACCATGTTCATAAACTGGAAGACACATATAGAAAGGAAACCTATTCTCAACAAAATGATATACAGACTTAACTCAAATTTATATCAACAGCTGAGCCAGATTTCATTATAAAAGCAGAAAACCAAAAGTGTATATTGAAAATGAAAAAAAAGAGTGCCAATCAGTTTTAAATACAAATAAAAAGGAGTCATTTTACTTAATCGAGTGACTAAATAGTTACTGTAAATCAAGTAAGTCAACAGCTGGGGATCAAGAAAAATTCTCACTGGTATTTAAAACCAAATAAGACTCTTTTTTTTTTTTTTTTTTTAATCAGTACCGGGGATCAAACTCACGACCTCCTGCTTGCAAGGCAGGCACTTACGCTGCTGAGCTAAATCCCCAG